>WEIT01018388.1:2987-25005 GCA_013389985.1 Dryoscopus gambensis
CAACTGTGTAAGAGGATTTTTGAGCCGATTGGTCAGATGTGCAATTTTTTCTTTTTTAACTGAGATCCTGAAAGCCATTTGGGTAGCATACTGATACATTCAGAAAGTCCAGTCACGGAGTTGTTCTGGTCAGAAACACAGGCGCTCTCTCCACCTTATACTAACATAGGAGACTATCAGTTAAATCCCTTGAGATTTTTGCACCCCATACACTGAATTCCTGTACCAGTATAAATTTCCTCTGCTCCACTAGCTTCTATTCATTCTTTAATTGTTTGGATTTACTGGATAAGATCTCTAAACTCACAGCAAAGATGTGTGGTCGCAAAGATGTGTGGTCACAAAGATGAATGGTTTGTGGTCTTTGATGCTTCTTACTTTTGTTTCTCCTTTTTCAAGACATGAATCTCATTTCTCAAATTCTGACATGGGTATATAGCAATTTCAAAGATGGATACATGTCAGAAAGTCATTGATCTTGAGTGAGCACAAATAGCTTGTTTACTGGAGGTTAATATGGAATATTTGTCAAAACTTTTCCAAAACTTCACAGTACTACTAAGTTTAAGGACATTTCACAAATTTCATAATATTACTTCAGTCCTTTCCTGTTCAAAAATGAACAGAGATTTTCAGAGTGAACATGAAATTTTCACAAGAACAACCTATGGTGAATGTTTTTGTGCAGGTATGTCAGCAGCTAACTGAACAAGGGATTTAATACAAACAGAGAGCATCTAAGTGCAAATTTTAGATGGGATAATTTAAAGTTCCACACTTCATCCAAGTTTAAAAGCAAACAGATTAAAAGACATGCCTCTAAACACATCTTGTACTTATTTACCTGTTTGTACATTCTTATAATTATTGTGAAGTTATAGGATTTTTAATATGGTTTCTTATTATTGCAACATAGTTATCTATCTACTCTCTTAATAATAAATTTATTATTCTAGCGGATGGGAAACGATTGGCTTCTGTTGGAATAGATGACAATCACACTATTGTACTCTGGGATTGGAAGAAAGGAGAAAAACTTTCAGCAGTAAGGTAGGAATTTAACTATTTTAAAATTTATACCTAGATTTTCAATCAAATGACAGTAAGAAAAATATATTCGTTAAAGAACAAGAGTTCTCTAATAAAATAGCAGTTTCTATTACTTAAGTGATAAATGCAGTAACATTTATCACAGCCTTAAAAGTTTCTGTGGACGATGTAAATGAAGCTCTGATAGTCAAGAAGGACTATTACAGTGATGGCTCAACTGGTGAAGGAAGAAGGCATAGAAGACATTGCTGTGTTCTGATATAATTTCTTTAAAACTCTGTGCACTTCTGTTTGCCCTCTTAAAGATGGTGAGATATGGTCTGTTCAGATCTTTTTCATCAGAGGTCACGCCTTTCTTGGCATAGTCATTTGCAGTTGTTTTGCAGAGTTCTTTTTTCTTCAGAGTTCTTTCCTTTTCCTTTCTGAGTCCTGACAAGCCTGATCTAACTTTGAAGTCAACTCTGCTTTGAACAGGAAATTGAACTAAGTAACTTTCAAAGGTTAAATATTTTGGAAGTTTCTTTGTGTCTGCACAGGTTATTTAATATATGTTTATTAAATGAGTTTAATATGCAAGATAGAATCTTATTTCTAATTTGGAGTAATGTTATTGAAACCTTTGACTCTTTTCTTTTCCTAAGGATCTATTGCTTTAAGTAGAGCAGTAGTATGAGTGGGTTTTGCCCAATTCTGTCTGGATTCAGTGCTTATACTCTGTTCTAGGTAGAGCTAAGAGAGATTTATTATTCTCTGCAGTACAATGAAAAAAGTGTCAGCTTCCCTTTTATCCATTAAGCTCATTATTGCTCTTTATTTTCATTTACTCTCATTTTATTTTTAAACACATGTTTAATTTCTTATTCACTGAAGAATGAAAATTCTGAATAGGTGATGTAGATAAAGAGTACTCCTTTCCCAGTTACTTATCAAAAGCCCAGTTAGCTTAGCTTCTCTGAAGATGTTTGTCTGCCTTTCACCTAATTTTTTAAATTTTTTTTTCGTTTCTCCCACACACACAAAGGAATTGATTGGAATTTTTGAGAGCAGCGTCTGTACTTTGAAGGTGACTGAGTTAGGAAGGAAACTGTTTCATGCTTTCAGCCACTAGTTCATCTAGGGATCTGAAAGAAGAGAAAATAAAAGATTATTGCCACTTTTGAACAAGGAGCAAAAATTAGGGATTGGGAGCTCTTCTGCATTTTAAATAAAAACAACCTGTAAGCATTTCTTTGCATAGATAGCAAACATAGTTGAAAGCTGTTTTTCAAACTGTATGACTGAAGCAAGGCATTAGTTTTATAGAAGGATAGTAAAAAATCTAAAACACACAAGAGGTTTTAATGTTTTTAGAAAAAGCTGTACTTTCCATTAAAAAATGTAATAGCAGCATAAATTTTGTTCTAATGAAGCCAGAAAAATCAGCTAAATGGTGAATGATAATGTCAGTTTGTTTTCAAAATGAGCAAATTGAAATAAGATTTACAACTTTAATCCTTTAAGTGTCATTATGAGCAGTCAAAGATCTAAATGCCATATACCTAAACTTAATGCAAATATATTTTCTTTTGCAAAGAAAATGCCTGCATCTTTCTCGTAACATAATTACTCATTCGCCTTGGAAACTGAAGGGTAATGAAAGTAGAACAGAACTCAGTATGTTGCTTTTTTGGCTTTCTACTTCCTCATTATAAACTATTAGTAATGGTTCGAAAGTAAGTATTAGCAAGACAGAGAGGTATACATAAACCACCCCCCCCCCAAACCCCATAATGNCTTTACTTTTCAGGGGAAGCAAAGATAAAATCTTTGTTGTTAAGATTAATCCTTACATGCCTGATAAATTGATTACAGTTGGAATTAAACACATGAAATTCTGGCGGAGAGCAGGTAAGGACACTTTTCAGAATTAGAGCATTTTCTGTTACTGAAAGTATAACTATTGCATCTCTTACTGTATGTTTCATGCATGAAAGTGACTGTTTTCTCTGTATAGCTCTTAGTTAGCATTGCCCTAGCAGTAATAATGTTAATTGGCATTATGGCAGTAGTGGAAATTCTTTTTAAGATCAATTTGCCATGGAGCTAGAACTACATAAGTAGAAAAGACAGTGCATTTTCTATTGTCTGCTTTTATCTCTAGTAATGATATATCATGTCTGAAAATTTTATAGTGCTGCTCTAAAATCATAGAACAATTTTTGGAAGAAGGACCTTTACAACGCGTATGCTGTAAAAAGGCACAAGTATAAATGATACTAGGGTTATAAAAAATTCACATACAAAATTCAGACAAAGTACTTGAAGAGGACACATCTGCCAGTTGAGAGCCCATTGTCTAGATACCTCCATTGATCTTGACAGTTAAAAACCAAGATTATTTCTGCTTGAGAAATTTTGAACTGTGAAAAACCCATTCCCTGATACTTGTGTGAACGTTGTTGTTTCACACCTCAAATCATATATAAAAGACATATGTGCTACAGAAGACTAGCTTATCTGCTAAGAATGTTCTAATTATTCATGCAGAATTTATGTACATCAATTCACATGAGTCCTGTTAAAGATTAATTGTGTAGAGAAAACTACGTGATGAAAAAAATAACAGTTTTTCTCAGTTGTTTCCGACAGAAATTAATCAAGATTGCCTGAGAGCAAGCTGTTGAAGTCTACATAAATTATTAATTTTCAAAATTGAGCTTGCTATCTATAGAAAGAACAAAGTGTCTCAGAATATTTACTGAAAGAACTACTATAAATTCTTTAGAAAGAAATCTTAACTGTGATAAAAGCCTGGAGATGGTGATTTTGAAGAAAGAAAAGAAATTGTTTAAAATGCCACTCTTCTCTCTGGCATTGCTCAGTCAGAGGAATCAGATTTCTCTGATGCTGCAGCCCATCTGTGTGAAACTTCAGTGGCCCACTGGCAAGGCGGTCACCCCCCAGGAAGCTTGGCAGCGTTAGTGTGAGGAGTGCAGTGTCGGTGCACCCTAACAAATGCCAGCTCTCTGAAGTAGAGCAGGTGCACTTGACTGAGAAGGGACGCGAAGTACATGCTCTGGACTAAATTGTCATCACTGCCTAGTGAGGGCAGAGGAGTTCCAAGACCTGACGTCTCAGTACAAGAACAATACGAAGTGTCAGATACTGAGGGACTTCTGTGTTGTACCACATGAAGTTTCCCTGTTTTGTTTAATATCACTGTGATGATATAAATCTGTCTTTCTAGCCAGAAGTTACTATGTGCTATAGCTGCCAAATGATTTTAGATATAAAAGAATTGTAAAATTTAGATATCTAGAAATAGATAGTATTTCTATTATCCATAGGCTAATATAAGTAAACCTCCAAAATAAAATTAGAAATCCTCTCACTAAAAACATAATAAAAAGTGGGATGTGAAGATCTAAACTTTTTTTCTTTCAAGACAATTTATTCGTCATTTCTATGAACTGTGTGTAGTAGATGTAAAGTTTTTGTTTAGACGCAAGTTTACAAATGCATTTTTTATATATATGTCCATGTGGGTATATGTACATATTCAAATCCAGATTCAAGTAGTAAGTTAAAAGTAAGGTTGGGTCTTTTGGGGTTTGGTTTTTTGTTTGGTTGGTTTAGGTTTGTTTTGTGCTTGGTTGGTTGGTTTTGTTTTTTGTTGTAGAGAAAGTTGACAAATAATAAGAAATTTTATTTTGTGAGATCTCTTCTCAGACTCATTTTTTTGGGGAGCATGGGTGGACTAAAAGACAAGGACTTGTTGCTCTGGGTAAGGTTATGTAGTTCTTGGAAAATAGTTGTAAGCAGATGTCTAATGACTTGTTTTTGGTATGAACCAGGAGGAGGACTGATTGGGAGAAAGGGCTGCATAGGTGCATTGGGACGAACCGACACAATGATGTGTGCAGTATATGGCTGGACAGAAGAGATGGCGTTCTCTGGAACCTCCACGGGGGATGTGTGTATTTGGAGAGATGTGTTTCTCATAAAAACTGTCAAAGCACATGATGGTCCTGTGTTCAGCATGCACGCATTGGAAAAAGTAAATAAACTGCTTGCTGGTTTTTTTAATGTCTGAACGAAAAAGTCTATGATAAAGCTAAAACCTTTCCCAGAGTCAGGAATCCATGTCCTTATTTTCATTACAGAAAAAGCCTCATGTGGTCCAGATTCAAAATAGTGTTTTATGCATGTCTCTTGTTATGTAGCACGATGTTTCTCAAACCCTTGTGGTCAGTGACATCTTATTCAATAATTTTCATAACCGCTTACGAAAGAAATAACAGTCACTGACCTAAGCATCAGTAAGTTCAGTGGAATATGTGAGCTTGTGAGAGAGGAAAAAGACCATACTTGTACTATTTTGTGCTGTAATTGCTGTCTACTCACAGACGAATTCAATCTGTAGATCATTAAGTACTTTCTCCAGATTCTCGGCTTCTTTTTAGCCCAGGAAAGCCTTTAAGCTTGTCCTTAAATGTGAATGAGTGTTCCAGTTAGACTATTTGTGTGTTTAAAGTTATGTATATGTTGGTGTTTTGCTAGGTTAGACCAAGTCACTCCAGCTCCCAATCTTTGCGTTTCAGAATAGTAGCAATGGACAGCACATGTGTTATTCATACTGCAAGAACTGAGTGCTCTGAAGGAAAGTACTAATGATTTCAGTGCTAACCATACCTTTTGCTTCATTAAATACCTGTATATAATTTTTAAAGACAGAATGGCACAAATGTGCATACATTTGAAAAATATAAGGACTATTAAAATTTTTGTGAGTGGTACTAAGTTTGGTTTTGAGTACTGAGGTGAAATGCCAAAGGCATATGGAGGCTAGAGATCAAGAACAACAATATCGTATATTGGTTATCTTATTTTTCTACAATGGTAGACGCATACGGGTTAGAAATTCTAAATCCAGCCTGTGTACTTGCACTGCATAGAACTGTGCTGCCTTCATCAGGAGGAGAAATCACTCATTTTGTTGCTCCTGTTCTTTTCATCTCTAACATCTGTAGCTCTGTGCATTACAGTGTTGTATATAGTCCATTTTCAGTATTGGCAGAAATCAATGAAAAATTAAGGAAAGATAATAATCAATTAGACCTAGTGATTTTTATTTCTTTTCCCTCAGGGGTTTGTCACTGGAGGGAAGGATGGGGTAGTAGCTCTCTGGGACGATACCTTTGAACGTTGTCTCAAAACCTATGCCATCAAAAGGGCTGCTCTGGCTCCCGGATCCAAAGGTAGCACAGACTTTATCCTATGTTTTGTTTTGTTTTTAAAGTACTTTCTTGAGAAATCTTTGTGAAATTGCTTTCCCCAGTAAGAGGAAATCCACATTTGACATAATGAATGCTTAAATGATTTTTGTTTAAGCTTTACTGATTCTATATAAGTAATTTTTCTGTTGGGACAGGAGTGCTGTGTTGTAGTGTCTTGCACATTTGGTGGGTGCAGGTCATAATATTTAGTTTACTATTAGCCTAAATTAATTGATTTAACTGTAAGTTTCTTATCATCCGCATAGTTTTTTTGGGGGGAGAGGGGGTTGGGGCGGTTGGTAGGTTGGTTGGTTGGTTTGTATTTTGGGGGGATTTTTTATTGTTTTGCTTTTATTAAGGTGGCAAGCAAAAAGCCTATTATATTTGTGATCATGAAGTCTCTTACCTGATATTTTTTGTTTTGGAGAAAGGAAGGAATTCAGTATTGTGGTTACTTTTATTAGGTATTAATAGTTAATTTTCTGTAAATGCGTATGTCTTTTGAACTAGTTAAAGAATATTTTCATTTCTATTTTTCCTATTTCTACCACTTTTTCTTGATCTTAATGCTAATATACAATTCCCTGTATTTTCATTCTGGATAGCCTTTTCTCTTCCATCCCCTTCCCTTAAAATTATGTTTGCTGTGTTCCAAAGTACATGATTTGATTTTCAAACATGATGAACGTAAATACTCATTAATGAAAACATTGTACTCCAGAGTGTCTCATTCTCATAGCTTGTTTACAAAAAGCTAAATTTAAAGGTAACATAATTGATAGCAATATAGTAGTACAGCTGATACTTCACATGCACGGAGTCAGGCTGATTAAATTTCTTGATGTATTGCTAAATCCTCCCACATGAATCCAAACATATTAAGTTGTTTCATGCAGGAATGTTTTCACTGTTTATTACTGAGTAGCTTTTTCTACAGTAAGAAGGTAATGTGCCTAAGTGTGAAAAATCCTCTTTAATTCATACTTGAGAATCTTCTAACATTTTAATGTTCTAGGTCTCCTCTTAGAAGATAATCCTTCTATACGTGCCATATCGTTAGGACATGGTCATATTCTAGTGGGCACAAAGAATGGTGAAATATTGGAGGTGGATAAAAGTGGACCAATAACTCTGCTGGTTCAGGTACATGTTAAATAACAGTCAAATATATCATACCATAAACATGATTTTATTTTTCAAGTAAAGACTTGTGGAATAAGAAGCACTTTAACTACTAATGAAGTTAGTGAGTTACTTTCATTTTTAGTCAGACTAGACCATTATGACTCCTTAATGAGCAAAATAGAACATAGAGTTTCAGTACTAGGTTATTACTATTATCCTCTAAATAATGCATGCTCTGTCTTTTTTTTTTTTTAACTTCCTTAAATGTATTATTTCCTATTTTAGTTTAAAATTTAAAAAAATCTGATTCATTGTGTTTTTTCAGGGTCACATGGAGGGGGAAGTTTGGGGTCTAGCTACTCATCCTCATTTACCTATTTGTGCCACTGTAAGTGATGACAAAACCTTAAGAATATGGGATTTATCTCCTAGCCATTGTATGTTAGCTGTTCGCAAATTGAGAAAGGGTAAGATGCTTAGTATGAAAAAATATTTAACTGATGCAATTGAAATTTACAAGCATTATGAATCTTTTGAAAGCAGGACTGAATAAACTCCTTTCTTTGCTCAAATTATTTTATTAATGCTGTGTTCACAAGTTATGTAGCCCTTAAGCTAATGAATGTGTACAAAAAAACCTCTGTGTAGGACTGTTCTGAAGATTATTTGCAGTTGTAACTTATTTATAAGTCTATAAAATAACAATAAAAGTTGAGCCAACTATGTAAATGCCATGTTGTTTATAATACTGCAAGGCTTTTAGAGGCTTTGAATCTAGAAATCCCAGAAGAAATGTTGAAATTATCTTCTTTGTGAATGTTTGAAGGATCTGGAATGTCAAGAAACAAGAAGTCATAAAATTTTTACTCATTGTTTAGGATATAATTAAATTCTGTTTTGACAGAGGGAAAATCTGTTGTGACATCATATAAGGTGATTTTTTTAGGATTAGGCTAGACTGGCCCTGAGAAGCTTCTAATGCTATGTATGCTTTGCTAGACAAAGGAATACGATAGGCTTTATCTATTTGGCATTCAGCAATGTGGTTTGATTCAGAAAAAATGGAAAGTTTAATTGAAGATGATTTAGATTGATAAAGTAAGTGTAGAAGAATTACAAGCTCACACAAGCAGGGATTAAACAAGAAAGTTTCTAGCTGGCAAACTCTGCTCAAGTCTTAAAGCTGATATTTCTTAATATTTTAAGAGTACTTTTGGCAAAAAAAGTCTCTACTGACTATTTGCTGATGAGACACATTTTGAGATCCTTTGACAGGCTTAAAAATACCTGTGTACTGTACAGAAAAAGATGGATACTTCTGCAGACTGAGTAATGGAATTGAAATAATATTTGTTAACTATAAAAGGCAAGATAATGATTGTAAGAAAAGTGTCTTTGTAGGTCAGGAGTAAATTTAGGAGCAGAAGGCTCAGGATGTTGCAGGGTGAGGATTATGTGTGTTAGGGAGGTATTTTTCCCAAGGCATATTGGAGTAGTCATGTAATTTACAAGACACAAACCAGGATATTTTTGGTGTGCATTTCTCATCTGTATTCAGCTAAAGGCAATTAAATTAAAAGTTGAGAATGGAGAAAGGAACTACAGGATAATGAATGAGAAGCCTTGTGGTGAAGCCATCTAAGTAAAGGATTGCTGCCTACAAGTTAATCAGAGGAACAAATAGTAGGGAAAAATATCTATGTTAATGGAAAATCCTGGCATGAAAATAAGTCTATATAAGTTGGCCATATATAAATTTAGACTGGAAATTAAATTGTTTTTCAAACCATATTTGATGTGTTTATTCGAAGATTTCTACCTCCTAATGACTTATTGTTTGTGATAGCAAATTACTGAATTCTGTAAATCCAGAGGGTCTTTTCCAGCTGTGTTCTCCTTATCAGAGCAAATGATAACAGACAGCACCAGATACAAAGGAGAGCAAGTTAAAAATATGCAGAAAAAAGTGATTCATCTTTATGACTGATGTAGAACATGTGTCAATTAATATGCAAATTTTAAGACTCTGGGCCTGTGTACCTGTTTGCATGCTATCACAGCTTGGAAATTATTTTGGCAGCATCTAGGAAACTTCCTTGGAAGTTTTACAGTATAAGAATAGCTTTCCTTTACTAATGGAAAATAGATCTAAAAGAAGGATAATGTGCTGTAAATGTAGCTGAATGCAATTTCTTTATTCCTCATAGGAGGCAGATGTTGCTGCTTTTCTCCTGATGGAAAAGCATTAGCTGTTGGTCTCAACGATGGAAGTTTTTTGATAGTTAATGCAGATACCCTGGAGGATTTAGTCTCTTTCCAGCACAGGAAAGATGTTATTTCAGAGATCAGATTTTCTCCTGGTAAGTGATTTTTTTTTTAAATTAAGATTTTAATATTGAGGTTGTTCAAGTAAGCTTTATCACACTTAAGAGGTAAAAGTAATAAAGACTTGTAGTACTTTTACATGTAAAAAATACGTCAGCGAAACTAATACTAACGTTTTGAAAGACCATTGTGTGAAGTCCTGTGTTGCTTATTTAAGGATGAGATTATTGGAACAGGTTTGCTTAGAGTAACCTCCTGGATAGAAAAGTCAGTTTTAAATCATGAATATCCAGCAGCTTCCTGGGGTTCCACTTTATGAGCTAAGTTTTGCACATCACTGAGGTTGCTCTTAGCTAATACTTGAAACTGATGTGTCAGAAAGTTCTGGCAACTTTGTTTTCCTATTGTTCCCCCCTTAGCACTCCCAGTGAGGCTATTATTTTTTTCCAACACTACAGGTCATATTTTAGGAATGCAAAATGCATGGCCTACTTCCGTTAAAATACTCATCTGCTGGAGAAGTCTGGTGCAAATTACTGATATCAATTCTCATACAACATTACTTTCTGGTTCCCTAAGCCTTACCACTCTCTGAATGCCATAAATGCTTAAAATTTCAGCAAATGGTTTTTATTGTTTGAAAATGTAATGATATAATAGTTGTATATTTCATGCTGATTATATGATATGAAGATCAGTTTGTCGGGGAATATGTACAAATTAGCAAGCTGATGTCAAAGAATTCTAAGTTGCATATAGCTAAATTCCAAAATTTACTTGTGTTTAATATGCAGAGCACTGCAATATTTTGAAAATTTTTTCTATGTATATCGATGTGTTTTAGGGGCTGGAAAGTACTTAGCTGTGGCATCCTGTGACAACTTTGTAGATATTTATAATGTAATGAGCAGTAAAAGAGTAGGAATTTGCAAGGGAGCCTCCAGTTATATCACGCACATGGACTGGGACATAAGAGGTAAGTAGCATTCATTGTAAAAATGTACTGGGAGATTGATTGCCTTATAGGCTAATACAGCACATGTATATGAATTTGTGGTATCACTGGCAGATTTGATTCTTCAGCTTACGAATTTGCTCTTACAGCATCTGGAAAATATTTAAACCCATGATTTTTACTGCCACATACATATTTAGAAGCTGTGCAATTTGAAGTAAAATGGTTTGTCTCTATAGATTGGTTTGTTTGGATTTTTAAAAAATCTCTCCTGTTTATTATTTGTTTTCACAAGGGCAGTTAGTGATAGAACAAGGGGGAAAGGCCTTAAGCTGAAGGAGAGTATGTTTAGATTAGATATTAGGAAGAAATTCTTTACTCTAAGTGTGGTGAGGCACTGGAAACAGCTGCTCAGAGAGGTTGTGGGTGCCCCATCCGTGAAGGTGGTCAAGGCCAGGCTGGATGGGGCTCTGAGCAACCCGGTCTAGTGGCAGGGAGAGTGGAACTAGATGGTCTCTAAGGTCCCTTCCAACCCCAAACATTCTATGTTTCTACTTCTTGAATATTATACTGTACAATGTGGTTGTATCTGTAGCTCAGGAATACGTATGGTTGTTGCCGCACATAGCAGAAAGACCAGGTTTCCTGTGTTCCGGGGTATTAATATGTGATTAATTAAAGTCCTAAATTTAGTCCTGTTTCATTCAAAGGCAAGGCTGTGCAGTTTTGCAATCTATTTGTTCGTGTTCTTATTTGTCTACATAATCACTTTTGAAACAGTCTGATTTCTTTTCAAAGAGTGTTATAAGTTAGCTTCCTTTGAGAATTTTGAAAAGGAAGAGGACAGAAACATTGGTGAGAATTTCCCTCAGAAATGAAGTAGTATAAAGATGTAAAGAAGTCACCTACTTGGAATCAACCAGTAGCCAGGCAGCCTATGTGCTTCTCCATCCCAAGAGCACATGCATCAATAACCAGTTATCATAAACAAGCTTTTAATTGGACCCAATACATTTTGTGTACCATCTAATGGGACAGCTGTAATAAGGAGAGAAAAGTGATGCATTAGTACAGTTTTCAGAGGGAGGAGAAAAGGTTGTGAATTTAAGGGGTCAAAGGACTTAGATCTCTTTAGAAGACCATTCTTCCAGATCCGTTATTTATGGATGCAGCTTTTTCCAGTAGAAACAAATAATTGATGTAATGCAGTTAATGATAAAATATTCTAAGTAAACTTTCCTCTTTTCTTCTGTAAAATGGAATCTTCTATGTTAACATACAGTATGTATGTCATATGTTTTATAGGGAAACTTTTGCAAGTCAACACTGGTGCTAAAGAGCAGTTGTTTTTTGAAGCCCCTCGTGGGAAAAAACAGACAATTCCTAGTTTGGAGGTGAGAAACTGTACTGCCTTCTTAACCTGTTTAAAAATTACATTTATGATACAGCCGTCTATACTACATAAGAAGGAATGATGTGTAGAACTGTAATTTTTAACTTTTTAAATAATAAAATATGTAGGGGATTTCACATTTTTCTATTAAGCAACAGACATTTGGGTGACTTAGTCATGAAAATCTCACTAGACTTCTGTGTGCCTTTTCTGGTACTAAACACCTTTGAAAACCTATTGCAGATTACTTAACCCTAACCTTGCTGTGGCAAACCTCATGTTTGTCTTTACACAACAATGTAATACAGTATACGTAATACATATAGCCAAGAGTAGTATATTGTAGCTATGATATTGTTTTGTTTTCTCAGACACAGCGCACTGTCATAGCGCAGAGAGCAAAAATGGATAATTTTCAAATAATATTTTCTATTATATTGAAATGCAGTGTTGGGAAATATAATTTGGGGGTTTTTAGCCTGGAAGGGCAGGTAAGGTAAAAATTTTCAAAATACTCCTTTAGGTTTTAGAATGAAAATTTAATAGAGGTAAAATTACAGGTCTCAAATGAAATCCTGAATATTAAGAAAATAAGTGATTAATATATTAAAATACTATCTTTTAGATGGGATGTATCTTTCAGTGTAAGGACTTTTTCTTGAAATCAGATATGGAAGAAAAATGCCTAAGAAGAAGTATGCTATGTCTCAAATGGGTTGTTTTTGTAGGTAGAAAAGATTGGCTGGGCATCATGGACAAGTGTTTTGGGCTCTTGCTGTGAAGGGATCTGGCCAATAATTGGTGAAGTCACAGATGTAACTGCTTCATGCCTCACTAGTGATAGTAAAGTATTAGCCACAGGAGATGATTTTGGATTTGTGAAACTGTTTCGATACCCTGCTAAAGTAAGTACTTTTCAGCTCTTTATGGAGAATATTTATTAATAAATCTACCTTTTCAAAACTGTGAAAATTCATCACTCAGAAGAAAATAATGTTTTTATATATTTTTTTCTCCTTATGATCAAAGAAAGCATTCAGTATTACACTGCAGTTTGCAGTGCATTAAACTTGGAATTAGAAAGAATGATCATTCCAGGTCAGACTATAGAGCTATCTCATGCAGTGTCCTGCTGCTGACTGTAGCAAATGAATAGGAAAAACTTTAGAATGGGAATGCTTTGGAAGACAGTGAACATCTCTTTCGCACCTAGATTTCATTCCTGATTTTAAGGACCATCGTTCTCTCCAGTATCAGTCATTTTTTTGTCTAAGGAGAAGAGCTTTAATATTCTTTAATCATGCGTCATAGAAAAGCCATTCCAGAAGCACCTTATATTTTTACTGCTCTTCAAGTACCTCTAGTTTTCCTTTAAATTTGTTGGTAAATGTGTCTTCAATTTTGAAATGTTGCCATGCTAAGGATAGTAACAGTGCACAAGTACTGACTCAAAATATTCTCTGTGAATTTTATTCCAACTCAGATTATTTTCTCTTAGGAAAAGCGATCCAGTGTTTACTGCTGGATTCTGTTTATAAACTAACTCTTGCATGGTTGATATGAAGATAATGTTAACATTTCATGAAGTTGCTATCAGAGGGGCACTTGGCAAATCATATGAAATACAAAACAGCTGAAGCATGAACTGTAAAGAAGTTAAGATGATGTCATTGTGCACTGGCAACTCATTTTGGTTTTGTCTAGCAGACTGGTTAAATTTGATCTTTGCCTTTTTTCCCCCTTCTTAGGGAAAGTTTGGAAAATTTAAGAGGTATGTTGCTCACAGTACCCATGTGACAAACGTCCGTTGGACCTATGATGACAGTTTGTTGGTCACTGTTGGAGGAGCAGACACCTCTTTAATGCTGTGGACTTATGAGATGGAAGGACATCGGGATAGCAGGCAGTGTGACAGTGAAGAGTCTGATCTAGATTCTGAAGAAGACGGAGGTCAGTAATTATTTATAGAACTGGCTGGATTATGCTATTCCAAGAAGACTTTATTAATGGAAAACTGCAAATTTAGAAATAATTGGGATTTATAGATTGTTTTGATCTTAAGTAGCCAAGACTGTTAAAAAAAGGTTAAATGAAATCTGGTTTTGGGGAAAGGACTGATAAACTGCTGTGAAGAAAATGATAATGAAGTGTTTGATTTACTGCTTTGAGTAAAAGTATATAAACAGGCTCTTGACATCTTTTAAATGAAAAAAATATTTATTGTCAATTATACACAGCTACCCAAAATCTATATATAAAATAGAATCATCACAGTTTAAACTTGTTCACTAATTCTAAAGAAATTATACTGAAATCTGTATAATGTGAGGTCGTTGTTATCTTGATGTTATAGCATCTGCTTCCGTAACATGGAACCATAGGAGACTGAAGTAGACTGATGTTTATATATCTATTGCGAGGTCATAATTTCAGTAGTTGTAAAGTGTTAATTACATTTTGTAGCATTAATTTCTGCTGGTTTTGCCATACTTATGTTTTCTTTTCCATGTTATCATTCCAAGCCTTGATGAGCCTCCAGACTTGTTTTCTCTTCTCCCAAGTGCAGGTTTTCCTCTTTGTCAATTCCTCAGTGTTCAAGCATTTTTAAAATATCACTGCTACTCTTTAAATAGTTCTATGTGATAAATTAACTTCAGCTGTCACTAAAATGTGCTAAATGACCAAAGAAATACATTAAATATTAGAGACATATCGAACATTCATTGGAAAAGAATTTTTAATCACTGTCTTTCTTCTTAAAAGTATTGAAGAATATATCCACAAAGTAATTTAATTGCCTACAGGAGCACTTGTCAGCTTTAACTTTCTTAGTCAAAAATGGCAACCTTCAGAGTTTCTGTTCAGCTTCTGTGACCTGTTAGCCCTATAATCTTCCCTAGGTTCTGGTGCTTTACACAGAAACCTGTTAATCTGTGTATTCAAGAGTACTCTAAAAGAGAGCGAGGTCTGTGAAGCTTTACAAGAAAAGACTTTGACATCTTTATCCACAAAATTTTCTCTTGGTCAGGTCCTATTAATTTCAGTTAGAGTTAAGAACTATACACAATCACATTTTTGGCGTTAGTAGTCTCTATCTTTGAAAAAAACAAAATAATTTTTTCTTTGAATGTCTTGTATTAACAACGTTCATGATTCCCAGCTACTTTCTTTCTGTTGTGTATTTATGTTACTAATAATCCATGCTATAATTGTTGTTGTAATATAGTACGTTGTTGAAATCTGCACAAATTATTATTAAATTGTTGTTCTTGTAGCTTATTTTGGTTTGATACTGTTCCCTCTGGTTTTATTAGGTTATGACAGTGATGTGACAAGGGAAAATGAAATTAATTACACCATCAAAGCCTTATCAACAAACATTAGACCAATGTTTGGAATTAAGCCTCATCTACAACAGAAGGAGCCAACCTTAGATGAAAGGTAATTACTAAATTACCATTCTAGCCAAGAAATCAACCTGAAAAGATATTAGTAAAACAAAATTATACTGGAATATGTAATTCTTAGCTTTAAAGGATATGTATAAAAAGAATCTAAATACTTCCTTGAAGAAAAAAAGAAAGGTGACCCAAAGGACCATGCTGTATCTATTTTCAGAGAGCACAAAAGACTACAAACTATGTGTGCATATTTTTATGTTTGGAGAGTTCCGTGAGATAATTGAGTTATTTGCTGGTGTTTAATATTATGTTGTTTTTGAAACTTAAATACTGACTGGTAGTTAGTGATGGCATTATGGGCATAGGCCTGTACAATTGTTTTAGTGAAGGACAGGTCTCTGGTTTTTGGTTGTGCCAACAAACTGCTCTGATGAATGCAGCTCTAATTGCTCCTTGCATTGTTTCCGTCTCCACATAACTTCTACCTTTCTTTGAAAAATTCTGTCCACACTGGTTCTGCAGTTTCTGTTAACGAATCTTGGAAAATGAAGTTGGTTGCTTTGCAGTGTTAGTTCTATATCTTGGCTCACTATTGTATCCTGTAAAAGAGAATGGCATGGGGAGCAGAGTACAATAAACCCAGAAGATAAAGTAGATGCAAAATAAGAAAAACAGTTTATAACCTCTAGAACATTATCTGTTGTAGAATCTGCAGCTGAGCATGGGGCCCTGAAAGTTGTTTGTTGTCCACAAAATAGATGTGGACAGTATATCTGAGGAAAAAGAAAGGGGGGATGCCTGACACAGCAATTGAGGAACGCTAATACTGAAGAGAGGGGAGCGAGGGAAACAACAGGGTGTAAGAGGGTGTAAGGATACAGTGAAATAGGAGAGTAGAAAGTTTTGCAGGAATGCGAGGAGTTCTGTGGCAATGCTCATGCCTCTTTCTGCAGTGAAGCTGGACAATCTGTGATACCCTTGCTGAGAAATGCAGTGTGACTTTTGTGGGAGTTTCATGTCATCTGTTGTTTTTAAGTTGTGTTACTGTAGGAGAGACTGGGATCACTGTGTATAAAGCTGTGTTTCCCTGTCTTGCATTTTTAATGAGAAATGGTCTTTCTCTTTCTTAATTAGATGTATTTGATGTGAAAATCAAAAAGAAATAATAGGCATGGTATGAAAGCTGTGATTAAAGGGGTTTTTTTTTCTTTTTTAATGAAATTGTAAACCACTTGTGTTTCTTTCAATAACTGTTACTGGAAGCTGAGTGAATTGTGTTTTTCACTTTCAAATAAAATACTAAGAGAATTAATTCTGTAATAAGGTAATTAAGTTGTGATTCAGAATGCATAAAAGTTCATGAGAGAATTCCATTGCCTGCACTGTTGGAAAGTTTAGGGCCCTAACACTTCAAAGAAAAATTTTTTGTGGATAATAAAACCAGGCTATGGTTATTGTATGTATTTTAACTTCTGTTCTGCTGATGTTAATATTGTGTAAGATTGGTAAATGTTTTAGTCTACTGTCATAGATATTAATTTTTATTTTATTTTTATTACTCTTTCCTTTTGCTTCCTATGAAGGCAGGGGGTAGTAAGGTAAGTTAATTTACATGAAGTCCAGGATTAAATGCATTTTAATAACTTAAGCTGCTTGGGAAAGTAGTTACAATTTGCAGTAGAAGTGAGGGATTTACCTCTTTACTATTAAATAGTAGCTTGTTAATGGGTAGAAAAGGGATAAGGGACAAAGAATAAGTGTTGTTCTCACTCTGAGTTGGCATGAATGAAGGCTAGATAAAGTATTTGGGAGGAGGTGATCAAACCTCATCCTCCTTTCCTTAATGCTTTGGAGTGGCTAAGGAACAGCTTGACTTCACGGAGTCAGAGAGCTTGCCTAAGAGCTTGTGGCTGTCTGTGGGACGGTACCTCAGTGTGGTTGTAGAAGTCCAACATGGACTAGAGTGCAGCGAGCGCATTGCACAGATGCCTGAGGTGGCTGTATGAGCAGTATCACGGCTGCACCATCGTGCTGGAGCTAATAAAGCTTCAGAGCTGAGGGGGGAGCATTACTGCCTTGGCTGCAGCATTTTGCCAATGCACCTATACTGCTTGAGGATCTGAGCTACTGTGTCCACATCGTGCTCATATGGGACTCTGTAGCATAGGTGCCTGCATTAGGTTATGAACCTCTGCACTTAATCTATTTAGAAGATATGCATATACAAAAACATGCTGTTAAATTTGCGGCACAACAATTCCGTAGGCTTGTTAGGCCACCCTTCAGATTTGTAGACTGGGCTGCCTTTGTGACTAGAACTCAAGATTTCATTCAGATTCAATTGGTCTAAGGTTTGCTTGCAGTGCTTGTTAAAGGCGAGCTCTACTAATGATATAGTATTCTCTAGCAGTGAAATTACCGTGCTATATCATTGAAATTGGAATACTTATTTTAACTTATATTGGAAACACAAAATGGCACTGCTGTGAGGCAGCGCTTTGATCTGCAATTTGAATTATTTATCATATCTGAATAATAATGTTTATAGATAATATTTTTATGTGAAAAGATGTTTACTGTGTGTCTAGTTTGGTTGTGTAATAGCTTTATGGATACTCAGCAGCACAAAATAGATTTGAAAACAGTTTCTATCCTAACCCTTCTAACTAAGGATTCTTTGCTAGTATGCTTTTGTGCTAGGTAAATTACTCAGAAAAATAGTCCATCATGGTTGGTTTTGAAAACACTTCTGACTCAGCTACTCCCTGAACTGCACAGCACTGAAGGCTGAGAGGTGCCTCTGGAGAATAATGATTCATTCTTATTTGCTCTTATACTCTCTGAAGTTGGCTATTTGCTGCTGTCAAAGGGGCAGTGCTGTGATTAATGTACCTTGCAGAAGAATGGCTGTACGAAGAGATCTCAAAACTGAACAACCAGGAATTTCAGTTAAAATTTTTCACCATGAGTTTTAAAGATTTGCAAGCAGATAAAACCATTACTTAGTCCATGTCCTGAGATCTCTTGCATGAAAGGATCCCAGTGGCTTATATATTTTGAAAATTCTTTTGGTATTCTGCATACACTCCCAGATAGAATTCAAAACCAGGTGTTGTGGCGAACCTGCCTCAGATTTTATTTAGTTAATTTTTTTTCCTTGAGGATTTTTTTTGTGTGTATAGGGACATATAGACAGATGCAAAAATAGATAATCTACTTTAGATCCTTGTGTTTTCAAAATGGGACGGAAACTAAAAAAGTATATACAAACTAGTCCCTTAGAGATTGAGAAGTGAAGGTGTTTTTTTTTTTTTTGTATTCAATAGAGACAGTAAATAAATCTAAACTGTACTTCCAAGAGAGTGAGAGAGGAAGTTACTGAAATGAAATATTTTTAATCCAAAGCTCACAATTATCACCTTCTAATTGCCACTGAAGGAGAAATTCTGAGATTTTATACAAATACCTTCCATATGAATTTTGGATAAATAAACAGAATGCAACTTCATTATTCTGTTTGCCAGTCTAGTGACTTGTGATATGAATGTAAATAATACAAATTCCAGAGCTCTTTTCATAAAAAATCATCCTTATCTTCTCCTTTCATTCCGTCAACTTGTGTGATTTGGGAGAGGGGAGAAGCCAGGAGTCAAAATGAAAAACTATAACAAGGGACTGTGCACTAGCAGCTTCTACTCTTCCTCTGTTTAGCATATTTGCAGAATAAAGTAGATTACAGGAAAGTTTAATTTAACATTAGCTTTTTAAAAGACCTTTTTAGAAAACAGGGCTTTTTGAAGCCAGCCTTTTTGCCCATTGGAATGTGCATTAGTGCAGGGCATTAACCTTGGGACTGAAAATCCTGAAATTTCAGACTTCATTCTTTCCAATCATAAATTTAGTTATTGTTACTTATATTACAAGCAGTAGACTGGAACAGCATGATGGAAAAGAATGGTTTCCCTTTACCAGTTTGAGCTAATTATATTTTCCTCCCAGAAGCTGAGCTAAAACCCCTGTCTTGAGGAAATGAAAAAGCCAATTGCCGAAATATCAAGGTTTACCAAATAATCTCAATTTCTGAACGCAAAGAAAAAAAGTCTATTCACTTTGCAACTAAAAAAAGAAAATTTCTAGAAACAATTGCGTGGCCCAGTGATGAGAGTTGGGAGATTTGCATTTGGCTTATGATCTGTGTAGATTGGTTTTATGAACGGAATCTAAGAAGTTTTCTGAACAATATGCAGTTTTTTGAAGATGGCAGGAAAAGGATAACTAGATCACAGGTGTATTGCCAGATGGGTTAAATACAGCTTCAAGTAAGTTTTGCATATTTCAGCGATGAAGATAGCACAGAAGCTTTAATGAAATCTGCCTTGTACTGGTTAGGCATCCATACATAAATATTTGCTAGCTAAAAATTTGGTATGTCCTGTTTGGTCCATGTGGAATATATACTTAAATCATGATATTGAAAAAGTAGAATTGGAAATTAAAGATTTGAAAATGACAAATAGAAGCTAAAAATTTTCCTCTGACTATATGAATGTTTATTTTGGTGGACTAAGGAAAATTGTAACAGAAAACTGTGCTCCGTTCTTGGGCAATCTCTCATTTCTCCAGCATTACTGTGAAAAATATCTGAAGGTATTTGAATTCTGTAGTCCTTGAGGAATTGCATGCTTTTGATTGCAAAAACTGTTCAGGCTACATTTGAATTTTTTTGAGAGAAAGGTTTAGCTGTTTCCTGTATGAAGAAATAGTGCATCATTCTTGCACTGCAAAATAATGATAAAACTAATTAGAAGACATTCAGCAAAACATTCTTTTCAGTAGGGGAAAAAATTTATTTCTGAGTTGGTGAGTTATTAACATTGTGTTCTTAATTTTCAGGAAAATTTTTCCTAAATTATTAATAAATTATTTTTGCTTTATTTACACGTGAAAAAGACTTAACTAGTGTTCTCCTTGCCACAGTGAAATTGCTTGGTAGTTCTTAAAAGAAAAGCTAAGCAAACCAGTGGAAGCATACCAGATAATCAAACTAATGGAAAGTGCCCATGCATACTACAAATAATAGGAAATAATCTGTACATGCCCATATGCTCCAGTGATTAATAACAATTTTTGGCTAGTCAAAGTGTAGGAGTATTCCATCATACATGACTGAGGAAACCCATCCAGTGCAAAGTATCTTCAGTCAACATAAACGAAGTAGTCATGAAAAAACAGTACATATCAGTTATGCTCAGTACCCCACACATCCTGACTAGCTGAGATAATTGTATTTTAGTATAACTGAATGTATTTTTGCGAGTGAACTTGAACATCTGTCTTCAATAGCGAGTTGACTGTCTTCAATAGCGAGCTGTTCATCAGCTTATTTCAGGAAGTTAAACCTGCACAACCTTTCTTTGAGTAATTCAGGTGTTGTGTTTGCCGACTCTAAATATTTGGTATAGTTCACATGTTTTTGTTTCTGCTTCTGCTTTATTTCTCTATTTACAGTAGATTTAATCCAAAGAATTATATTCTCATGACACCACATGTTCATAATTTCCATTTAAGCGAATGGGAGTTCTCTATACAAACAATAGATTTACATAGTCTATGAAGCGAATAACCTCCTTGTTGTAAAAAAGAAGTACACAAACCAGAAAGTTAGTAATAATTATCTATATGAATAATTCACTGGCACCTAACTTTTAGCTGAACTTGTATAAGTAATCCTTTTCTCTTTCCTATCTGCTGCTGAAAAGAGGTTCCAGGTAATGCTTTTATTTTGCTATCTAGTCCCTCTTCTACTGGCACGTCCCATTTTCTTAAAAAGCCATCTGTCATGTTGGGTGCCATACCATGTGCCTATCAGGCTTCAGAATATTGCTGTATTACAAACCTGAAATTTATATATATTCATTGTAGTTCTGTTTCATACAATAAGCTACATTTTTTTTTACCTACCAATGTGAACTACAACTCCATGAACTATAACACTTTCCAATGTTTCTCAAGTAGTATTTTTCAGTAATATTTATTAAAATATAAATATTCACACTCTTTCCAGCCCCTTAGTGGACAGCTGTTTTACATGTGATGATTTGACAGTCTCACCTGACATGTCAAGGTGTATATGTTACTAAATTACTTAAGCATTAGATTCCCTGCATAAGTGAGTATAAACTGGCACTTACTGCTCATAGGACACATGAAAGTAATTATAAGTCATTTTTGTCAAGAAGCAGTATTTAGAAACTACCAGCCTTCATTATCTTCCAGTGGAAATCAGACCTCTGTAAAGTTTTACAAATGACTTTGAAGAACTTGCAAGAGTAAATGTAAAGAAGTCCTCCTTACTTTCAAAATTCATTCTATACTTCGTGCTTGCCAGCACCTTTTGGGGAGGGTCGTGCAAGACACTTCATGCTGAAGTGTAGTGCAAAATCAGTTGCTAAATTCTCTACAAGTCACCTTAAGTGTGAAGTGCAGACTTGGTGCCCCGCACAAGAAGGGACTT
>WEIT01018392.1:2187-201904 GCA_013389985.1 Dryoscopus gambensis
ATTTTGTACTTTAAAAAAAAAAAAAGAAAAATCAGATTTGGAAAATGATTGTATTGTAAACTAAGGCTAAATTTTTATCTGTTTTCATGTGTTATAAAGGCCAGCGTGTAAAAGAGGTTGTCACAGGTTTTCTCTGCTAATGATTTGCACTGTTAGGGTTTTGTTAGCCCTTTTATACTACTTTTTAAGTTCAATTGAGAACGTTGCTTTCAAAATCCAAACCTATAAAATCTTAATATCTTACGGAGATAACTAAATACATTCTATTTCTGATTAAAAAAAGAGGCATAGAGTTCTCGCAAAACAGATAAGCTGAGCAGTGAATATAAGTAGACCTATATGGATTAGACGTTATTGCTGATGTGTATACACTCAGACATTTTCTCATCTCTAACTTTTGAAGTAAAATCTAGGGATACTTGTGTACAGCTTCTTCATTTCTGTTTTAAATATTTGTCCTATCTCCACTGTGCCTGCTTAAATTTGTTCTCAACTAGCACTGCCTGTGCATGCAGAGAGATCCTGTGCATCCTCTTTTATTTTTTTAAATAATGTTAACACTTGTGAAAATTTTATGAAGATACTTTTGTATAAGCTGTGGCATCTTTTTTTCCTTTGTGAAGCATTGAATATCACACTTTGGAACATGTTCAGGTTATGGGTACACAGTTTCTAGCTTCTAATGCCCATGCACTGCTTCTTTCAGTGTCATTGCACAGTGCCGTTTTTCCCACTAAGAGTTACTATCATGTGGATTCTCTTCCGTTTGTGTGTTCCTCAGTTTCTGAAAGTATAATTCCTTGAAGAGAAAAACCTAGCCCTACATTTTCTGTTAATGAAGCAGTGTAAAATAAATGCATTTTCAATACAGGTCCCAAAGACAATTCTTCAGATCATATTTTAAAGTGACCAAGTCTTATTTTAAAGTGTCAAGCAAGACCGAAGTTACAGTGTACCCTCAGTGCCATTTGTGTCATGAAGCCAAGTATATAACAGCTTACAAGTTTAACTTGTCTATTTGCATCCTAAAAAGGAGAAATCATCATCTCCTTAAACTAATACAACTTGAATAATCAAATGTTAAAAAAAAAAAAATAATTAATAATGGAGATAGAGCTTGGTCTTAAACAGCTTTTGTTTCAGCTGCGGGCAGGGAAGCAAAAGGACACTGAGCATTAAGAGAAAACTTTCTAAATATTGTGAATTTTTTATATATAAGAGAGTGAATTGGTAATAATGATTCAAAATTTTATTGAAAAGTAGTCAGCACACAAGTGTGCTCAAACCGTTCTGTTTTAAGCTCAAAGTAAAAATTACAAGCAGTTCGGATGTGTAAAATGTACATTTTAAAATTTCAATATGAGGAATTTTGATCTTGAATCGTTGTCTGGGACCTGATCTCTTGGGGTTATCTTGTTTTGGTTTTAGTTGTAAAAACACCAAACATGTCCAGTTTATAATCAGTACATTGAAATGCTGGTAGTATTGCTGTAGTAGATTTAATGCGTAGTGTTATTTTTTTTCTGTTTGTTTTTTGGGGTTTTTTTGTAAAGTGTGAATAAAAGGTGTTTTACTCATGTTTCCTTAATGATGTCTTGGTAATGTACATCATGACAATTTCCAGTAATGATGAGCCAATTTAGCTTGTCAGACTAAGCAAACTATTTTTCTTTTCTGATATCTGGATTGTGTAAGGAGTCCAGAAAGCTTTACAGAAGGGGAAGGGAAGCACTTACTCATTTTGTATTTTTTTAGAGGGGGATAATTTACTTTAATAGATGCTGGAGCTTGAGTGCACTTGTTAGATTCTAAAGGTTTGAGCTTTATCCAGTATGTGTTCTCCTCTATTGCTTAGTCTTAAAAAAACATTTGAATTTATGACAGCATGTGAAAATATGGCTCCTTGTGCTTTTGGAGACACAACTGTTCCTGCTTAGTCACCTTATGGTCTAAGGGTCCATTTGAACAACCATTTCCTCCAGCTTTTATAGTAGTCCATCAGGTCCTGATTGAAAACCCTCTGAATCCATTGAAGACACTCCTTTGACTTCACTGGGTTTTAACTGGACTGCAGCTGTGACTCGGGGGCTGAAGGAAGGAAGGAGAAATGTTTTGAAAATAGGGAAAGACCAGATGGCACCAAAACAGAGCTGAGATAAACTTCGTCAAACAATCTTTCAAAGAAAATACATGCTTGTGTCAAACAAATCTAACTCAAAAGTCTCAATTTCCAGCTATAACATAGAATAAGGCAATAAACCGTGTCTTCACAAAATCAAAATGTTTGCTTCATAGTTTTTAACATGAAATGGTTATTTGCAATATTTTTATTCGAGGTGGTTTTGGGTGTTGCCATAATGTACCTTCAGTGTTCTTGTTGTAAAAGCACATATAGCAAAAGTCACAGAGCATCCTTGGGGTTGAAAGGATTTATTTAGGTAAGACCAGGCTTTTTTCCACTCAAAGTACACTCTGCCATATCTTTTCTAGTTTTATTTACATTTACCAAGAATTCTGGGTGTGAAAGTGTAAATTGAACTACACCTTTAACTAAAACAATTGTTTAGAGTGCAAGACTAATACCACAAGTTACTGCTTTTAACATAACACAAGTAGGGGGGGAAAGAGCATATAAATTGGTGTACGTTGTAATTATTTTGTCCTTTTAGCAGCTTTAAATTAAAGGTAAATTTGGCTTACATTTGACTGAACTGATTTTAAGAACATTGTGTGCATCTTTGATGTAACTTCAGCAAATCTCTCAAGGTTTTTTTTTTTTTTTAGAGCAGACTTAGAAAATAAATTATGCTTTGCTTTTTCAACCACGCAAAACCTGTATGAAAGACAAAATAATTGCAACACCATTGTGGGGGAGGGGGAAAAAGAAAACTAATTACACTGTACAACTTTGAAAAGTTCAGTTAACCGCTTCAGTAGCAAAGCCTTTCTCATCCAGCCGGACACAGTATTTTTTAGTATGTTAACTGCTATTCTTTTCTTTTGGTTGCATAAATTTGTAACACTTAAGTGTCTTGGTATGTTTAAGTAGTGTCTAAAATAGAATATCTTAGTCTTTATTCACAGTACTTCTGTATAATGTGTAATGCACTGGACTAACTCTTGTTTACCATTCATGTAACAAAAACCAGCACATTATCTGCACTAAGCTCAAAGAATGTTGCATTTGTCTATAGGCAGCTCTTCAATAAGATAAATGGGAAACTGAATATGGTCTGATGGTAAACAAGGGCTTTTACTGTTCTCTTCAGTGGAACTTTCTTCTTGGTCAAATTTTAACTAGTTAGTATTATATTTATATACAGGGTCTTCTTTTTCTTTACCAATGTATTTTCCTACTCATAGCTGACCAATAAATCCAGTATCTGTTTCAAACCTTCTTGAAGTCTAATTCATATTTTAACTTGATTCCTAAAGCTCTTCCTCAAGAGTTACACACACAGCCAAAATGAGTGAAGTGTGTCAAGTGTATAATGGAAGCAGAAGGAACTTGATAATCCCAGAAAGATCTTGCTGTACTTCCTGTTACTTTCTAGATCTGCACACCAGAAGTCTGCTTGAGTCAGTTGGGTTTGGATTGCAGGGCGAAGGGATGATCAGTAATGCCTCCAGAGCTTGTGGAGAACCCTGTCCAAACTTACTCAGAGCTCAACCCCTCGTCTTCATAGCTGGCCATCCTCCGACCTTCCAGCTCAGTCTGTAAGGTCAGTTGTGCAGGGGCAGTTTCTCAGTCCTGTCAGAAGCACAAAGCAGACTTGGGGTCTCACAGCAGGAAGGGATTCAATACTCCATTTATTTACTGTGGGAGGGGAACAAAGTGAAGACTTTTTCCATCTTCTTTTTCAGGAATGAGATTCAGCAAACTCTAACCATTGGTGTATTTTCATACCACGTTCCTTCTCTGTGTGTGACGGTGCAGCCTCACCACATCTGGTGTGATGTTCCCATCACTGGCAGCAGCAAACATCAGACACCTGAGTGCGTGTGTGTGTGCGTGTGTGTGTGTGTGTGTAGCACTGAAGCACCCAAGACCTCTCCCGGCGCCGCTGCCCTCCTCAGAGCCCATGTTCAGTATGTTGGTGCTGCTTTGCTATGAAATAAATGATCTATTTCAGCCTTCCCATAAATCCCACAGGCCCCAGCATGTTTGTAGGTTCAGCTTGTTTGTAGGTTTAAAATGTGCTGTCCTGAAGCAGCCCCAAGTCCCCAGCAGTGTGACGAGTCCATTGCAGGCGTAGCAATGATTTTTCTCTTTGGTTTTGTCTTGCGAGTGAGATGTTAATTCCCATCACAGTTGCAGGATTGCCACTAGATGGTGTGGGAAACACAGGCTTCAGCTGCACACAGCCTGAACCTATTTCAGTGCCATGCACAAAGTGTGGCTTGTGGAATTATTCTTAAGAATATTTGTGGAAATTCAGGCCCAGGGATGAACCTTTTCTAGTGGCAGCAGTTGGTCTGGTAACATCCATGCCAATTAATACTGGATTTATGAATCCAGCTGTCATGATGGGAATGAAAAGGACCTACTTGTTCCTCAGTGACAAAATTATTCACTAGGGCCTTCCCTTGCTGCATTAATCTACTTACGTTTTCAGATGAGTACGGTTGTTACATGGTTCCAGACTGGAGTTTACAAGCTCTTAAATAGTATCTGCAAACCTGCCATGTGCATATGGGGAGAGCTGTTTGTAGGGAAACTGCCAAAATTAACAGGGAGGCCAGTGTCCTTGTCAGAGAACGTACAGCGAAAACAGCATCTCTCCCTCAAAGGCAAGGGACTGAGCTGAGCTTGTGTCCTGTTGTCCTCAGCCAGGTCAAAGAAACCTTGTCTTTCCTTAACTTGCAGTGAAATAACTGCAACTATTTTAATAGAATTGACTACACAATCTCTCTGGACAGACTCTGGTTACTGGTCCTTCATACTCCGTGCTCACTGGCTCTTCAGTGACAGAAAAATTTGGATTTGGGCCTTCTAGGGTGTGAATTTCCTAAATCAGGGCAGTTGATTGTGTGGCTTGTCTGTTCTACTGGCACTGGTGAAGCAGATGAACCTTAAAACCTGTGTAACTGAGCCCAAAGAGAAAGACGAAAGGAGGAAAAACAGAAAAAGGTAAGTGGAAAGGACAAGGCTATGCCAGGTACATGGAGTGACCTTTTGGGAAAAACCATACTTCACTAAAGGTGAGTGTTCTGGTTATTTTCTTGCTTTTCATCCTCCCTTCCTAACCCAAAGGCAGTAATTGTTTGCTTTCTAAATGTTTCCTTACTCTGTATGGAAAGCAGTAAATCTATTTAAGCTAATTATAGGGATCTTTGGTGCACTTGAATATTTTCTTATTCCAAAATAAGCCTAATGTTCTCGCAGATTATCAGTTTTTGAAAGATAAAGCAGTATATTTTGGTTAAATCATCCTGGTATATCAGTGGACAGTACCGATTTATTTAAAAAATGCTAGATGTTTATTTTTAAAAAGCACACACTACAGAAAATAAAAACATATATACCCTCCTCCTGGGTTTTAGTGACCATAGAGATTTAAGTAACACATCAGTCACTTGATAAGGCTACACCGTTTTTCTTCTAGTTTGTTTTGTCTGCAGTTTTCTGGGCTCTGGGAATATGCCAGGCTCCAGTGCCTTGTGAGAGGGCTTTGTGGCCAGTGTGGTGGCGGGATGCTGGGAACCAAGGTCCTGCTATGCTTGTGCTCTCATGTGGGTCATGGGGTGCATGTGCTGCCAGCTGTGGAACAGCTGCTGCAGTCACAGAAATATGAATTACTGGTTACTGTGCAAAGGGAACCAATGGAGATATAGTCAATATTTGCCTTGGTTAATACGTCTGAAAACTGAGCTCCAGGGGAAACCTTATCCCACTCTACAACTCTCTGGAAGGAGGCTGTAGCCAGGTGGGGGTTGGTCTCTGCTCCCAGGTAACCAGCAACAGGACAAGAGGAAATGTTCTGTCAGGAAAGGTGTAGATTGCATGTTAGCTTTCCCCAGAAATTTTCTTCATGGGAAGGGTTGTCAAGCATTGGAACAGGCTTCTCAGGGAAGTGGTGGAGTGGCCATCCTTGGAGGGGTTTAAAAGACGTGTAGCTGTGGCACTTGGGGACGTGGTGGGCTTGGCAGTGCTGGAATGGCTGGGCAGTTTTCCAGTGAATAATAACAACTACTCCCAGTAAAAAGTCTACATGCATTGCCCAGTGAGGGAAAATCAAATCAAACACACTTATCCTTCAACTGCTCTTTGATTTTCAGTTTCTGACTTCACATATTTATGGATTATCATGTCCTTTGCAGTGTTTTCAGTTGGTGTGTGAGGCAGCTGAAAGTTTTTACTGCCCTAGCTGCCCTTTGAGAGGCTGTACCCCTGTGTTAGTGGGGGCTGTGCCTGCTATTGCTTGCAGGTAGTAAACTAGGAGTATTTCCGGTGTAAGTTGAGGTAATGGACTACGGGAAGGGTTGGGATTACCCTGTGTAACTTTTCTCCCTCAGGTGGAATAATTTATCCACAGACCAGTGAGGGAAGAGGGAGATGAACAAAAGGTAGAAATTTGGGTCTTGGCCCAAGACAGCCAACAGGAAATTTTCCATTGACTCCACTGGGCTTTCACTGGGAAAACGTAATCAGGAGTACAGAAAAATGAAGTTACCACGTGGGCATGTGGAACAGGCTGTCCTCCCTGAGACCTGTCCTAACCCGCCGAAGTGTCTGACCTGTGGCACCCAACACAGGATTCACATTCCACTGAACTGAGCTTGCTTTTTTGCTGGGTCCACTGCCGTGTCTCTGGCATGGCTGTACAATTTAATTAAGCTTTCAATTTGATGGTGTGAAAACTGCAGTTTCAACTTGTTACATCACCCTCAGGAGTCAGCCAGCCTTTCCCTTACATTTGTCCCTGTATTACTCATGTCCTGCAGGAACTGAATGAATAAAGAACCACCTGGCACTGCAACACATGTTCCTCTTTTACCTCTGTGATTCTTTGCTGGCTCTGAAAAATCTGTTATTATTAATTATTATTTTCTTCTATGTTTGCCTAATATTACAAATCTTCTTCCCCTAAGTAGGAATGATTCCCATTCTACAGAAAGCAAAAATAGCCCCAAAAGCCAGCAACTTGCTGAAGGTCCTGGGTGTCTGGGTGGTGGATCAGGTCACACCTGCAGTCCCCAGCTCAGACTCTGGGATTGGTTCTACTCCCTCTTGTCCTGCAGGTGAGAATCTCGTCCCATGAGCTGAGGGACTTTAGAAAAGGTAAAACTAGTCTGCATTCAGGCAGATCAAATGGTCTGAGGAGGGAACAGAGCCATGGCCTTGTCCTGCCTGGAGCTCCTCTCCACAGCAGGATGAGCAGTGTGCCTTCAGTCTGTCAGGTGGGTTGCTTCCCTCCTGTCCCCAGGAAAAGGAATGCGTGTGGCGCAGTGCTTTGTTTTCATAGTGATTTTAAAAGAACTGTAGTGCTGGCCTGGAACACTCTGTACCAGGTTCTGAGAGCAATGACTTCTTAAATATAGCTGCAAAGGCCCTGATCCATAAAGATACATAAGTCTGTGTTGTCTGTTGAAGTACAATGGAACTGAGAGACCTTGGGAGCCCGTGTGGGTCAGGACATGAGTGCTTGTACCAGGAGCAGTAAAATCTAAGAGTCCAACTGTTTTATTGTGGTCCAAGCAAACACCACTTTTCTAAAAAAAACCCAAACATGTGACAAACTGCCATGTAAATGTGGTGCTTGGTACTGTTGGTGAGAAAGGAAAGAATTCTAATAAAGGCTAATTACAGTGTTTGGTTTGATAGCTGGGACCTTACAGCCCCTACAGGTCTCGGAATCTGACAAAGTGGGACAGGCCATACTAGCCATTGCTCTTCCTGGAAGAACAGGGAAAAGAGAAACAATTAAAACATTTTGAATTTCCTTTTGAAATTAAATTGCTAGAATTAGTAGTAGATGCAAAAAATGTGGTGTAGCGGTTTGGGAAGAGTTTGTTTCTTTGTCAGTTTTGGCAACAAATACAAAAATGAGTGGCTTCAAACTGACAGAGGGCAGGGTTAGATTGGGTATTAGGAAGAAGTTCTTCCCTGTGAGGCCCTGGCACAGGTTGCCCAGACAAGCTGTGGCTGCCCCATCCTTGGGAATATTCAAGGCCAGGCTGGATGGGCCTTGGGGCAACCTGGTCTAGTGGAAGGTGTCCCTGCCCATGGCAGGGGCTTAGAACAAAATGATCTTTAAGGTCCAAACCATTCTATGATGCTATAAAAATTTTGAATACAATGGGCATCACAAATTTTGCCAAACCTACTGGAGTGATACATAAATGCTGACATGTTTTCCTTTCTATCCTCTATCCTTTGCAATGGACTGTAGGAAGGAGGCTTCGTCTTTGGGCACAGAAGCCAAAGATTGCTTCTGCCTGTCTGAGATCACCAGGTAATTTTCTGTAGCCAGCAATAGCCTCAACATTTCTCTCAGAATCCTGTTGTTGAAGACAGCGAAATTTAATGAAGTGAACCGATGTACTCGGAGCAGCTGCACTGCCCTTGCTGTCACATGCAGTGCCTTGTGCCTTCTGGCCAGTTGTGCCAGGAGCGCTTTTACGTGTCAGAAAAATGTGCAGAGATTATGGATGTTTGTCAGCATCTTCCTACTGAAAAACAAAATCCTGGGAAAGGTTGTGCTGGGTGCCCCAGCCTCCGCCTTTTACCTCCATGGCAGCTCCCACCTTGGAGCACCTGGTGCAGTGTCTGCCAGCCTGGGGAGTGAACTCTATTCCAAAATCCTGAGGATTTTGCTCCTTTTCTTCCTTGCTGCCAAGACCCAATCTCTTCTGCTCTCTTTGGTGGTAGACACAATCACTCCCATTATCCCCCTGACACTTCCCTGTGATACCACTATTGGCTTTTGGATTCAGCTATTTACCCCACATTTTTCTGGTTAACACTATTGTAGTTATATAATTAATTTGGTTATTTATGCTTAGAAAAGGGTTTCAGGGTGGAGGAGACACAAGCAGCTCATCTGCAGCCAGTTTATTGTGCAGTTCATTCCCTCCTTGAGAAATTGTTGATCTGAAGCTTAGAGGCAGCAGAGAAAGGAAACTCATTTTCTGCCTTTAAAATGACAAGGAGAGGGTTTTGCTGAGCGCTGTAGCACAGACTGGTTGTCACTTTGGTCTCAAGAACTTCCTAGAGCAGGCAATGCTTTATTATTCTAAGGAAAGAGAAGACACTTAGCAATAGATCCTGCTATTTGCTTGTTGCTATAAAAAGTCTGGGAAAGGGAGGTGGGGAGGAATCTGTTCTAAATCCAGCTGGTACCAGCTCAGCCCTTCAGGGAAGCACAACGCTTAATTTCTCTTGTATTTCTTTGACCCAGTTAGCATTGCACAAATGTTCCTGATCACAGGACTGTCTAATCCTCTCTTGAATCCCACTGAATTTTATCTTGTTGACATCCTGCAGCAATTAATTCCTGGAGCTGACCCTGCACAGCAAGGAGGCTGTTTTGTTTTCTGTCTGCGTGCTCTTGTTCCAGAAAACCAGGTTTGAGCAGAGGCAGCATAGAGGGTCAACAAAGAATTTGGCATCTGAAGCAAGGATGTCACCATCCCTCAAGGGCTGGAGATGCCTCACACCCCACCACACCTGAAGGAAAGCTGAACGTTGACTAAGCAGCTCAAATGTCACCACAGCTTGGCTGTGCTTTGTGACACCTTGTAGTGCCTGAAGGAACAGGTGTTGAGATGTTTTGGAAAGTGCTGGGAGTGAACCAGGCTGAGAGCAGCAGCAGAGTCCCAGCTGCAGCCTCTCCAGCCCATCCCTACCAGCTCTTCTGGGCAGGACAGGAACTCACCTGCAATATTTGTAGCACCAAACTCTTCTCACCTGCAAACAGTGCCAGTTAGATGCTCATCCGTCCTAAACTGGGGTCTGGAGTAGGACCTGGATGTTTCTGGATTCAAAACTGGGCATGATCGGCCTGCGCTTGTATTTGCTTCCCCTAAAAAGGAGGTATATTTTTCACCGTTTTTCACAGCTGGCTCTGCTGTGAGCAAGGACCACGTGCATGTTCCTTTGCTCTTTGTGCAAATCACAAAGCTGAAGCTCAGTCTGAAGCTCCCAGCTCATCCCACGAATGAGGCTGGAGTGGCTCGTAGGCTCAGCAAGTCAAGGATGGCCACTCTGTGCATTTACACAGCCCCCAGCTGAACAGGGCCTGGTGGGAGGCTGGCACTGCTAAACCACGAAGGGCATTTGTGAGCCAACGTCACAATTTATGCTGTGCAGTTTTTGATGCGTCAGTAGCATGACCTGAGGGGGAATGTGAAGAACATCTGGAGCAAATTTGGTGTTTCTTGTGTAATTGCTTTGGAGCCCAGACACTTGAGATGTGGCATTTCCCTGTTCTGCAGCTGAGCTAGTGTAGCTCAGCCAGTGCTTGTTGAGTGAGTTGGAAAGATACAAAAACACAAAATAGAATAATTAAGGTTGGAAGAGCCCCCTAAGATCATTGACTTCAGCGCAGCACTGCCAAACCCACTGCTAAGCCATGTTCCCAAGTGCCACATCTACCTGTTTTTTGATTCCAAAAAACAGGGACAGTGATTCCACCATTTCCCTTGGCAGCCTGTTCCAGGGCTTGACAACCCCTCCAGAAATTTTCCCCAATATCTAATCTAAACCTCTTCTGGCACAACTTGAGGCCATTACCTCTGGTCCTGCCACTTGTTACCTGGGAGGAGAGACCAGCCCCCACCTGGCTACAGCCTCCTTTCAGAGAGCTGTAGAGAGCAGCCCAGCACCTCTGGTATAAACCATTTTCTCTCCCACATACTTGCCATCCAGGAAAAAATAACAAAACATTCAGCTAAGCACAGCTGACTTGCAAATGTCACATCGTGCTGCCAGATGAGATGTGGCAGTGTCCCTGCTGGCTCCTTCTGCTCTCACCCTGCGTGACCACCCGCTCTGCAGAGCAGGGATTTGCTGATCCCTAGGGACAAAGCCACTGCAGGTGTGTGAGGCACAGGCAGATAAAGCCTTGTGGTTTACTCACAGTTTTTGCTAAGCTCACAGCAGGCTGATGGGCTTTCAGCTAGGTTAATTTAAAAGCAAAGACAAGAAACAGTTGATACAATGCTAATAGGCACAAATAAATAAACTAATAATTTGATTTTCCTCATCATCTGCTATTAGAAATCTGTGCTTTAAATGCAGTGGAGAATTATTCCCATTACAAGTCCATTCTAAAGCACTTAAAGTCTCCCTTTGATTTAAATGGCATTTGGTCAAACTTTATGTAGCAACAAGCTGGTATTCTAAAAATGCCCAGTTTTTCTACAGCTCTGCGCAACAGTCATAGGAAGCGTTGCCATTAATTCCATTAATGCCAGGACCATTAATTCCAGGAAGGCTGCTATTACCAGGAACAATATCTCTGTATTTACACAACATGTATTTTGCTTCGGCTCTAGCTCGTGTCAGGCAAATTAGATTATACTTGAGAATCCCTGAGCATGGGGAATGGCCACAAGCCCACGATGTGGGGCTTCAGGGGTCATCCCTGCTGTCAACTGTGGCCCATATAAGTGGTGCCAGCCACAAAAACACACGCGGGCCCTGGTGAGCAAGGAAGAGAGCTGTGCCTGAAAGCTCTGGCTCTTCAAACAAAAGCAGAAAAGCTTTCAGCCATCATGTCAGAGCTCTCTTCTGCCCATGGTTACAGCTGCAAATGGAAAGTACAAAACCCTTTGCCATTAATCACATTGCTGATGGTTCAGTCAAGGTTTCATTCAAAGCTAAGGGATTCCTGCTTAGTCACTAAATGCAGTTTAACTTCATTCTGCACCATGAAAAATGAAATCAGTCTCCACTTAGGAAGGCTCAAAGTTAATTAAAATATGCCCTCAATGAGCAATTAGGCCCAAATGCAGGCACTTCAGGGCAGGGGGAAAGCCTCAAGCACCACCCACAAAGCCCTTGCTTTCAGCTGAGGCAGGCTGGGTTTTGCCTCAGGCTCAGGTCTGATCTCGTTAAAAGGTGGGAGCTTTAAGTTTTCATCGGAACTTTAAGATTTAGATTTTTTCTTTTTTCTTAAATCAAAAATAGCTGTTTAAATCTTAACTTCGGAGTTAAAGACCTCTTTAGAAACTGATTTTGCTAACCTTGCTCATACCCCTCCTGCATCTCCCTGTTCGTGTGCAGCCCTTTGATCTGCTCCCGCTTGTCTCTCCCATTACAATCTCTGGCTGAGAGAGCCCCATTCACGGTGTATCCCTGTCTGTAATCATGCTGCACTGGCTCATATTTTAGTTTCTTATCAACATCTCTCTTGCTGGCTGTCAGTGTGGGCACGGAGAGGCCTCTCCTGCGGTGGGCAAGGCTCTCTGTGCCGTGGCTGCTGTGGGAGTTTCTGAGCAGCTCCTGCACTGCTCAGGTCTGATCACCAGAGAGAGGCTCTTGGAGCTGTTGTTCCTCCCCTTTGGTTTGAGCTGACGGGTATCTTTGTCATTTAAAAGACAAGATCTGAGGAAAGAGTGGGACAGTTTCCTTTCTGTCTCACCGTCTCTTGTTTGTAAATTCTGGTCATGATTTTCTGTGTCCAAAAGCATTTACCACTTGCAGCAGGAAGAGGCTGCATGATCATGCAAGCAAAATTGCATCTTAGCCCAGAGTTTGCTTGTGAACTGGATGTGAAGTCTGAGACTGAAAGCTGTCGGTGGGATTTGGATACCAATTCCCCATTCAAATTAATCCAAATCCCTTCGGCAGTTCTGATGATCTCAATAAATGAGATTTTTCTGCCACTGACTTCAAATGCAGAGCCTGCCATGAGATTGGCCATGGAAGCAGCAGGGCTTTTATCTCTCTCTGTGACCTAAATTCCTAGATAAGGTTTTCTTTCTTGTCTGGCAGCACTTCTAAACAGGCAGCAACTTCTGCAGGCTTATCCCGACCAGTGATTCCTCAGGAGCTGTTCTGCAGAGAGGGAAAGAGGGGAAGCATTTTCTGATGGCCCAGGTGTACATCCATGGGGGTGAACAGGCAGAAAAGTTCTGTATAACTACAGGCCACGTTATCCCACCCAGCAGCATCGTTTTTTTTTTTCCTTTGGTGGGACTGCAGGCTCCCTCAGCAGCTGGGGGACAGAGAGGCTGTGACAGGGGAGTGACACGGCTGCCCCAATCCCCATCCCCTCCCTGAACCAGCCCAAAGTGCGTCTGCAGCAGGTGTATGATGTTCTACAGCTACAAAACTGCCTTATCCAGGGAGCTGGTGCATATTTAATTGTGCAGTGATTTCACAAGGACCAACATGCTCATTTCCAACAGAGCTGATGGTGAAGAAGGTGAGGACCGTGCTTTTCAAAACAGGATTTAACTGAACCTGAATAGAAACAACTCTCCCTATCTGCTGCCTCTGTCCTGTGTTAAACCAGGTTTTCTTTTCTTACCTCTCACAGCTTTTACTGCACAGCTGGAATTCCTCAGCCTGGGGCTCCCAGTCCTGACATCCAGCATCCCCCTTCTGCTGGGAGCTGCCCTGCTCACTCCCTGACACCACCAGTCCCACATTTCCCTCCTCCCTTCCATGCCTTGCCACTCCTATGACCCTAATTTGCCCATGCCTCTTTGCCCCCATCTTTGCTGCACCCCAGCAGCTGTCTCCTCTTGCAAAACCCCGTTGCTTGAGTAGAACCTCAGTTTTCACTAAAGAAAAAGTATGGCTCCAGAAAGAGCCAGTTCATTCCAAAGCTTCATTGCTCCAAACCTGGCTGCACTTAACTCCAAACTCCTGGTGCTCCATGGGCACATAGCAGCTGCTGATGAGCAAACCTGGAACTGACACTGTTTTCAAATGCCCCCAGCTCTGAGCCCAACCCTGCCATCACCCCAGCCCCCACAGCCTGCTCCCAGTCCTACATCAGAGGAGTTGGAGGCTTTTCCCAGTGTGTCCTGAGTTGCAGCTCTCATCTGCTCCTGTGCCTCTGCTCTGGAGAGAAAAGGTGATGGGTTTCAGGGCTGTAGAGACTTGCCGGATTATGTGGAAGCTGAGAAGGAATCACAGTCCTGGGCAGCAGCTCCTGAAAGGGTGAGGTGTGAAGGCCCAGTAGAGTGAGAAGGTGTTTGTATGGCGAGTCACAACCCATGTGCTGTGGACCAGCCCAGCACTAAAAATAATGCCCTGTGGAATGCAGAATGGAAACAACAACTGGATTTAAGGATTTTATTTGTTTCCTCTGTCAAAAGCAGTGATACATGCAGTTGGCACAAGACTTGTTAGGCATTAGAGTTATAAACATTCACATGGAGAAAAATTTAAATGACAGCAGAGCAGTGAGGACAAGCATCACTTAAACCCCAGCATTTACCTGAGAAGGGAGGGACAGGTGTGGAGGAGGCAGAGCGGGCTGGGACTTCCCGGGTTCAACTTTCTCCAGCAGTTTTAATGAATGCTGGAGCCACCTTCACTTTTGTTCTTGCTGTGTGGTTAGCTCAAAACCAGAGCTGAGAAGCAGCTCAGCTCCATAGCACTAATGAGTTTCAACAGGAGAAAAAAATATTTGAGGTAAGAGATGTGAGGAGGAGAAGCTCAAACACTCTCACCTTTTGATCCTTGAGCATATTTACACTCATGCTGGTACTGAGTAGAAGTTGCTTTTTCATTTCATCTGCTTGAGGGTGGTTTGGAAATCACTTGCGAGCATTTTTATAACTGCAGCTTTCCAGTGCTGTTTCTCATCTTAGCTGCTGTTGAGCAAACAGCCTGGTCCCTCTGCTCTCTGGTGTGCCAAAACATTTATTCCTAGTAGTAGTAATAATTAGGCTGGTATTGCTTTGCAGTTTTCTCAGCTGCTTCTCCTGACTGGCTACAGAGAGTGTGGCACCAGACACAGGTGGCTGAAGTTGCTTTGACTGCAGGAGAAAGTGCCAATGGCAGCTTCTCTGGATGGAGAAGTCTGTGTGGCACTGAGGGATGGCCTGGGCACATGCCCATCGTCCCATGTCAGGACCTCCCAGCCTTGTGGGAATGCTTCTCGTCCTACAGACATCCCACGTAGCGATAACATCAACGTGAATTGTTTGTCTATGTTATGTGCTGGATGGTTGGAACATGCGCGTTTGTTTTTTCCATGTTTCAGTCTCGCAGCATGAAGCGAAGCTCAGTCAACATCATCAGCAAGGTCAGGTAGGTGAGAATACAGAAGCACAGATATGAAGGGAAACACCAGTTTTTATTTTACATTCAGGTTCTGTGAGCACTAGCCCAGCATCCCTAGGCTGCCCCTCAGCCAAGGCTGCTCTTCTGAGCCTGCAGAGCTCTGTGTGGGCTCATGGGCTCCTGCACCTGAGCAGCAAACCCCGCGGGTGCCCGAGGTGTGCAGCCTGGCTGGGGCAGTGCAGAGTCCAACATGATGTCTGTTTCTTTACAGCTGGCTCCAGAACAGCCACAGCACTGGCACGACAGTGCCCACCAGGGCTCCCAGCTCTCCTCCTGCCAGGGGAAAGTCCAGGAGTAAAGGGAACAGAGTTGCGCCAGGGTGAGCACCAGGAAAACCCCCACCCAAGGAGTTGTAATATTCTCCACATTGCCCTCCAGCAGATCCTCATAAAAGGCTTCTTATGATTTTCAAGAAATATTTCCTTATGCTACTGCTCTAACGGATGACCTCTCCAGTGGGATCCTGGTGCTGAGGCAGGGATCTATGATGGGTCTCCCAGTAAATGTGTGTCAGAGAGAGTGCATTTCATACTGTCCAGGCCTTGGGCAAAGGTTTCCTTTTTTGAATAACTGTACCCAAGTGTGAGCAACACCTGGCTGCTTGACACTGGCTGGAAAACACTGGTATTTCAGTGTTCCCACTTCTTCTCCAGCACAGATGGGATTTGTGTTCCCTCCAGCTCTCTCCAGCTTTTCTTCATGCTCAGGGCAGTTCTAGGCAGTAGGTGGGAGGAGATGCTTTATGAACTGTTGCCTTTCTGAAATGAAAACTGATTGCTGTTTCCTTAGCAGATGAGACTCTGAATTGTCCCTTCGCCCACGGATGAGGGATATGATGGATCACAAGAGTCTACCTGACTCGCATGCATGTTCAAGCCATGTTTTCTGTGTGAGGACTCCAGGGAGAGCTGCTAGAGCACAGGGTGGTTATATCTTGTGAATAAAATTATTCTAAGCAGCTACTTCTTCACACTTCAGCAATGGCTGGGAGCAAACAAGCTTTTATCTTTGCTTCTTTCCAGATACATCTGTGCTCTGAAATCCAGTTATGGATGGTGGCTTTTTTAGGTACCTGGAAAGACTCGAAATATCTCTGCTTAGTGGGGACAACACCCCTGACATTTTTGTCACAGTGAGAAGTTTCTCTTCCTTCTTTTTCATCTATGCCTGCTGTATTGAACAAACTCTGCCTTCTTACAGAGCAGGGCAGGGCTGGGTTTCCTATCAGCTTCCCTCTGGCTGAGGGTGCCAATAGCTCTTCAGAGTTAATGGACACAGGGGCATTTTCTTTCTGACTGTGGTTACTCCCTAAAACTGTTCCGTCATCCCTTCTGAGATACCTCAGCTCTGAGCATACTGCTTCTTTCTGAACTGGTCTTGGGGAGGGAAGCCTTGGGAAACTGAAAACTCGTGGAAAACTGCTTTTCCCTGTGTTTTTTTCTTCCAGGTTTGCAGGATGAAGGTCACCATTTGGGGTAGAAGGGTTGCATCGTGAGTAACCAGTGCTGGCGCTTTCACCATAGGAAGAAGCCTTGGAGGAGCAAAGATTTCCTGCATTGGTGTAAATTTGTTCCAGGGGATCCTCTCTGGACCAAAAGCTGGTTTCTGCATATGAGACTTTTCCCACTGGCACCACATTCGAGATGAAATTGGTCAATTTACATTTTCTTTCTAATTTTTCCTGCTGTGTCCCCACAAGGGGTGGAGAACATGACACGTCTTCAAGGGTCTTCAGGGTCTTTCTGTCCTGACCCTTACGTCTGCTTTCCAGAAGGGCTGGGAAGGTGGGTCTGGCGAGGTGGCAGATGGATTGGATGTAGTCATCACTGGAGTATGAGTCTGGGCCGGCTGCGGCACTTCCAGCGCGCTTTGGGTTGCTGCTTGGATCCTCCATCACTTCCTCGTGGGTTTCCCGTATGGTTGGGAGAGGCTTTGAAAGGCTCAATCTGATCCGGGGTGCCATGGCTGCAAAGAACAGAGCAGACATGATCAGTGTGTGAAAACCTGCTGTGGTAAAGAAATCCTGGGCTTGTTTCTACCTGAGCCACTTGATGTCTTCTTGTGGCAAACAGGGCCGTTTACAAAAACTGCATTTTAAGTGTTTGCTGGCAGTACTTTCATACTCATGGTTTCATAAAGAGCTTCATAAATGTACCAAAGAAGCCAAGTCATTAAATGTGGCAGTAAATAAAAGGTTCATTAAGGAGATCAGCAGTGGTGCTCCCTCCTGAAGCAATGCAAGGGAGCATAGCTGGAGAAGTGTGGGGCCAGGGGCATGAGCTTGTCTCACTGCCCCTGTTGTAGAAGCAAGGCATAAATTATTCTCCTTATTTAATGCTCCACGTCTGTTCACTGTGACAGGGCTCTGACTTCACCCTTTGTCCAAGCAGGCAGGAGCTGAACCCGACAGCAGAGGAGCTGCCCTGCCGCTGTGGGGAGCACCATGTAAGTAAAGCAACATTACAGTGGTCTCTTCTAGAAGCTGTAGGTGACAATGTACAGGGTCACTTTTGTCTGTGCCAGTGGTTCACAAATGTAGTTATGGAGAAGTAGGTCCTCCCCTGAGTGCTTACACAGAGTCAAAGGGATTTAATTCAAGTCCTTTATATTCAAATAGTTGTTTTCAATTCCTTTTAGGATGGATTTCCATCAAACTCCTCCCACTACTCAGTTAAATATATTGAATTACAAATATTTCAGTATATTTTGTGCTGCAGTGTTTTCTAACTGTACTGATTTTTTTCTTCTCCAAACACTCCCCCCTGTGCTTTGCTTTTCTCCTCTTCTGGCAGAAATGACCACATAGCCTGGATTAATTTTTTTTTTTTTTTTTACTGCTTTCCCCAATGAAATTTGTATGTGACTAATCTGCAGACACAATATAGCTTTGTGTGATTAAACGCAAAAGTGCTTTGCTAGCTATTTTAATGCCTTGCTTGTCATTGCTGGAAATAAATCTGGCTTTGTTGAACCTCCCTGCAAAGCTGCAGATCACACACGGAGCACAAATGAGCAGCTCGTGCCGAGCCCAGAGCAGAGCTCGCTGGGTGCCCATCCCTCCCCAGGCTGCTGCTGGCCCTTAACTCGTTTTTCTCGGTGCTACTGGTAAAACCACCCAAGCTGGGATTTGCTGACCTGAGAGCAGGAGATGCTTGTTTTAAACCTTAAGGCCTTTTTATTATCCTTCTTCCTGCCTGCTCTGTTTCTCTGATGTATTTCAGCCTTAAAGAAAGGGCTTGTTCCTTTGCCTTCCTTCCTCCCACCCCTTGCCTGAGCTCATGTTGGAGTCAGGGCCCGGCAATGAGAGAGGCCGGATGCTCCCGGTAAGGGGCACGGGCATCTCGTGTCAAGTCACGATAGCGCTAATCAGTATCTAAGTCTGGCCAAATCACCCTTCCTCCGGAAGGAAACTAAATTACCTATTTGCAGTAAAACTCTTCCGATGATGGGATGGATCAGGACCCGCCCGGATGCCATCCCCTTGGCCCTGGGCACCACCGCGCTGGCACGGCTGAGATCATCTCCCCATCACCTGCGGCTCCTGGGGAGCAGGACCCCCCTCCCTGCAGCTTCCCCTCCACCACGCCTTGAGAACCACTGGCTACCGGCATCCCGGATATTGCTAGCGACCCCCAGGACACAGCCCTTGGCCAGACCCCCTCCGCTTACCTGCGGGGTGCGGGCACGGGCGGCTGTCGTCTCCCCTGGCTGCGCGGCTCTGCCCCGCTCCCTCCTCCCTGTTTCCAGCACAGGAGATGTGCTGTCTAACACTAACCCATGCGCCAGCTCCCTGCCTCAGTCAGCTGATCCCGCTGCCTGTTTTGTTGCTGTTGCTAAATATATCCCTCTGGCTGCCTGCCCTGCCCGAGCCGCAGCCGGCAGGCGCCGAGGCACCGGGGCAGCCCGCGGGCACCGGCCGGGCTGGGCCACTCCGGCCCGGCCCGGACTGGCCACCACACATCCCTGCGGCTCAGCTGCCTGGCGACCATTCCCCGTGTGGAAGGGGTCGTGGTGCGGGAGGGGAAGTGCTGCCTCTGCTCCAAGCTGGGGTGGGAAAAGAGGCGCAGTAGTCCTTCATGCTTTATTGCTGAAAGGGGAATCCTGAGGGTTTCGGACTGCTTTTGCTCCTTCTCTGCCCTATTTTGTGAACAAATTTGTGCTGGTTTGCCCAAGAGGCGGTGGTTGTTTGCAGCATCGTTAGTGCTGCTCTCTGCTCTCCTCTGTCCCTGCCCCTATTCTGCTCTGAGCCGAGCATCCCTGGGCCGAGCCACACATCGTTCGGTTTTTGGGGGTTTCGCTGGGCCGAGCTGTATATCCATGTTCCTGTGGAAGGACAGCAGCAGCTGGCCCTGCTTCGGCACCTCCCAGGGCTCTTCTCCACCAACCCCCCTCTCCCACTGCTGCCAGCATCATTCCTGTTCGTGTTTCTCTGAGACCACACAAGTGCATTACAGCAAATTGCTTTGCCAGGAAGACTGGCAGCATCCGACCTTGCGGGTCCCTGGGCAGCAGGGATTTGCCTTTGTTTCCTTGCTTATTAACATGCTGCAAACTGATTGCAATTCTGGAATAACCCTGGTGTCCCTCTCATAGCCTCTCTTGCAGCATCTCGTTGCGTGGGGAGATGAATTTTTATGTTGCAGCAGAATCTTCCTTCTGTATTTGTTTCCCAACACTGTCCTCAGAGGCAGCCCCAACAGCTGCTGCTCTTTCCTGGGGAATAGCCATCCCACATAACATCCCTGTGTGCCCAGGCCAGGGAGCATGACTGCATTTCTGAGCCTTGCTGCTCCCCACAATGCCTGTCCTGACCTGCTGCAGGGATGAAGAGAAAAGCAGAAATCCTAGATTAAAAATCACTGCTTTAGTTTTAATGCAAATATTCTGTGTTACCAGCATTCAGGCTGGAACTGGCTGTAACTGCTGATTTAGTCACCCAAGCCCACACTCATCATTCAGGTTTTTCTTTATCTCCAATAAAAAGAAATAAGCAGTTCAACAGACTTCAGCATCGCTTCAGGATATGGTTCCAAGCTGATTATTTTTTTCTGGAAATAGCCATTGCTTAGCGTTTCAGTATAACAGGTGTGTAAGCTTAGGCTGTTTGTCTGGACTTCTGGTGCCAAACAACTGAATTTAGCGGGAATGACCCACAACCTTCATGCATTAAATTCACTAACAGCAGTGATCAGCTGGGATCATACTGTAGTAACTTAAGAGCTTCAATTTTTCCTTCTTGCTTGCAGGAAACATAATTACCATTGAAAGGGAAAAAACCCTCAGATGCCAGCTATGCTAAGCAGCTACAGTATGGAGCTTGGGAAAAGCATTTTGTGAGGAAGATCACTGATCTGGAAACAAATTCCACATGTGCAGATGTGCATGGATACATTCTCTTTAAAAAGACTCTTCAAGATGGTTCCTCTGCCCTGGTAAGTTCCTCCTCCCTGCTGAAGTTGCCTCCTTCTCAAAGGTCTGATGGAGTGAATAGGACTTGCCAGGTGGGAGGGACAAATATAATATACCTCTTTTTTTTTTTTAACTTAACCACAGCCATTTGGTTTCCTCTTTCATCTGCTGCATCCTCAAAAAAATCTTAATTTAAAAGAAACAAGGTGCAGCTTTGAATGCTTGTTGCAAGACTGCCATAGGTTTCTTCCAAGCACTTGTGAGGATGGTTCTGGATAAATCAACCCAGTTTCCTGTTCTTATACTCCCCAACAGTGCAGTGAATCAGCATTCCCAGGTGCATGAAAACTGTCACCAAATGGGATTAATGGCAAAAGAAAACAGCAACAGCAGCAGTGCCTGTGCTGCAGAGGAAAACACCAGTTGTTAGTTCTGCAGGGCTTGGTTGAGTGTCTGAGAGATAAACACTGACAGTTATGTTTTGGTTTGGTTTTCTGTTTGTTCGGTTTTTGGGGGTTTTTTTGAACGCTTCCAGTTTTCAGGAAAGCCTTGTATCCACACAGTGTAGCAGAGCCAGGTAGGTGTTAACAGGTGACTCTCCTCTGGGCATATTTGAAGCTTGTTGGCTCTTGCCAGGGCTGAGGGACAGGTTTAACATGACACTGAGCATCTCCACACCTCAGTGCAGGTCGTCCTTGAAGGTGCATCAACAACCTGGCAGAGCTGTTCCTCTCTTGCATGTGGGAGAGCAACTCTTTACAGGACAGACATTGAATGGGACAAGGAGGAACACTTTTAAATTAAAAGAGGAGAGATTTAGATTATGAAGAAATTCTTTATTGTGAGTGTGGTGAGGCATAGGTTGCCCAGAGAGGTTGTGGGTATCCTATTCTTCGAAGTGCTCAAGGCCAGGTTAGACAGGGCTTGGAGCAACCTGGTCTAGTGGAAGGTGTCCCTGCCTGTGGCAGGGGGGTGGAATGAGGCGATCTCGAAGGTGCCTTCCATCCCCAACCATTCTATGATTCTGCGTTTCTGTGTTTGTCGTTAGAAGTTTAGGAAAGGAAAATGTTTTGACCTGGTTTGTGCCAGATTCCAGATGATTTGTGCTCTCTAATTCCATCCCCCAGCCCATTAACCTCCTGTGCACTACAGCAGGCAGCCACTATGGTACCAGTGAAGATACTGCCATGAAACATTAATGAGCTGTTTTCATATTAACTAGAGCTGGGTTGGAAATGCACCCACAGCTGTTGCCTTGACTGCAGCTCACACAGCAACTGGCGGTGGCTGCGTGTGCCACTGGTGCACACAGATTTTCTGTAAGTTCCTGGCTATTTCTTTGCCTTTTTCAGGTGAGGAACCAGTTGCTGTGAGGGCTGGGTGACTGCAGCACATCGCCACAAGGCACGAGGCTTATTTGCAGGAACTGAGCTCTCCATCCAGCTGGGAATATGGGTGGAGTCCTGCTGGGAGCCTTTGCAAAGGCTCAGAGCAACTGAGGCACTTTGTTTCAGTAGGAGTTCAATTAAGTTGGAAAATGACTCCTGGGAGCCCTCGCTGGGAGTTTCTAGGCCCTGCCAGTGTCATGGCTTCATTGGCAGTGGTTGCTCGTGGCCAGCAGAGAGAGAGAGTTCTGTGCCAGTCACGACTTTTCTTAAAACACTTTGAAGTCTCAGAAGTGCAAACCATGGTGACAACTCACTGGCAACTTCCCCTGGGAATCTGGCCCAGGCTATTTATTTAAAATAATATAAACATTTTTATTTTTGTTATTACTGATCTGCCTATGATTAAATTGCACCTTTGCATGGATGCATTATTCATACATCACTTTAGATTATACATATCCCAAAGTGCCTGAATGCTGGTGTCGATTGGTCCCTTTTGGATGCATCATGTGGAGAGGCTGGAGAGCTGAGCACTGTGGATTGTTGCAGGGCTCAGTGAGGGCAGCACTGCCATCACTTGAAAGCCTTCTCCTGCCTGGGGTCACATGAAACCCTCTGTCCTGGCAGCAGCCTGGTTCACCTAAAACAGGTTTGTCTTTCCATAGCTGTTGTGTTTCTTTAAGAAAAGATTTTTAAAAATTAAATGACAACCATCAGTGGAACCCCCTGTAATGTTACTGGCCTCTAAACTTTCTTCTTTTCAGAGTAGCTGGGATGTGTTTAGATGCCCTAAGAAATAACAACCCCAGTAAACAACTTATTCTCAAGCTATTTTCAGTGGTTTGTGTGGTGGGATTGCCCATGGCTCTATTTCCCCACTGCAGCTGCTGTCTGTGTTTCTCTCCTGCAGGATCCCTGCTTGTTCTTCTGCCCCCAGCCACTGTCAGGGCACGACAGCAGCACAGCAGCACTTTAAACTACATTCACACTGTGGCGGGGACTGAGCCAAGTGGGTTTTACTCCATCTGGCCCTTCCTGAGCGCATCTCGCCAGATTAAGGGATTTTTCAGGTTGGGATCACAGTCCAGCAGCCGTTTCATAATCGTACTTCTTGTGCCGTGCCACCATCTAGTGGTGACTCCACCAGACACTGCATCTGAGAGGTGAAGCATCCCCGGCCTGCTGGGAACCCCGGTGCTGCTGGGGCTGCACAGTTCAGCTCCATCGCTGGGGGATACTGGTGGGAGCAGTCTGTGGATGAAGCATAAAACCCAGCAGATTAACTAGGATAAGGTTTCTCCCACGTGTCATCCTGCTCTGCTCCTCCCTGTAATGAGATTTTAGAAGTGCCACTTGAGCTTGATGCAGTTCTGTGGCTCCATCACTTCGGTCCCTGCTTGGCTTTGGGAAGTTGCCAAAGGAGGAGGGACTGGGGAAGGTGGTGGGGAGGGGGCAAGGGGAGAGCAAAGGTGAGCGATGCACACACACACACACACACACACACACACACACACACACACACACACACACACACACACACACACACACACACACACACACACACATCCACATGGACACACAGAGCCCTGGTGGGGTTTCCAGGCATTCATCTGCCAGGAAGGCTCAGCAGCAGTTTTTGAACCCTGTGAGCAAAACCAAGCGTTGAGCCAGAGCATGGAGTGGAAGGCTGGAAATCATCCTGTGCCCCCCTCACTCTGGGAAGTGGCAGTCAAATTTGCACTGCACTTTGGAGGAGCTGCCTTCTGCCTGGTGTAATTGAGAATAACCTGAATAACTGCTTTCCTGGCCTGGACCTGCTCCTTGAGATGCCTTTTTAAAAATTTTTCTTCAGGGCCAGATGATGGTGAAAAGGGCTAAGAAGTTGATGTAGGCCAGGAGAGGATGAGAAGGCCTCCTGTGGGTGTCATTTTTTGGCATTTGAGAGAGAGAGAGAGCAAGACTAGGGGGGAGGAGAGGTGTAGGATATGATTAACCCCACCTTGGGTGTCTCTCGTGTCTGGGGTGCAGACGAGAGGCCCTTTGCCATGGACACTCTAAAAATCTGAAAATCTATGAAAGCAAAAGGCAATGAAATATAACCCTTGTTACAGCTGTAAATGCTGCATGAACTATCACAGTAAATGAACCCCAGGTTTGGGCTGGTCCACTGTTTTATATGGGCATTTAAGTATGTAAATTACTTTTCCAGATGGAAAATGTTGAGGTGGCTTGTTACCTGATTAAAGAATTCTGGACTTGAATGCACTGCATGGTGCTCACTGAATAATCACAGTAAGCAGGGATCTTTCAAATCCTTAAGCAACAAACTTCAATTAGATGGGAAAGATTCAATTATGTTTTAAAGGGAACCTGGCTACGAGTGTGCAGGATACAGCAGGAGAATGTGTGCCAAAGAATTTAATGGAGAGGAGCAATTGCTTTATCAATAGGACATGCAAAGCAGAATTCACTCATCAGTCCTGAATAGAAGCCCAAATAACTGAGATTGTAAAGAGATGATACATGTACCATGATGAATTTGGGCCTCAAGCAGGTTTAAGTGAGTTTGATTAATTTCCGTGCAGTTATCAACTGAGGTTTTGGTCCAGTGACTTCATGATATTTAGCCTTGGATAATCGATGCTCTATCAAGGATGTAGGACTTTAGCAGCAAGTGTATCCCAATCCCACTTCATTAAGTTGTAGAAATTGAATTGGTTTTGAATCTGAAGATGCTGATTCTTCGTCCTCCAGCATCTCTGCATAACATCAACTCAATGAAAAAAGCACAGGGAAAAGCCAAACACTTTTTTTTGCAAAAGAACACAGACATTTGAATTTAATAAATTATAAAATAAAGATTCTAATTTGTATATACATTTTTAATATACAAGAAATGGCTATTTATTGCGATTTCTGTTAAGGCATATGTAAGTGAATGGAAGTTGTATATAGATATTCAGATGAACATAGCTAATACTGTGCATTGTAGGTGAGTAAATAAGACATTAAATGCATTATGTAATAAAATAAAACATAAAACCCTTTGAGTACTGGTAAAGCACCGTTTCTAGAATTCTTAAAATATCTGAAAGCACTCTATGGAGATGTTGTGAGACTCTAAATATTGAATGGATATAGGAATATAAAAAGTGATGCATTCATAATAGATAACAGAAATTTTTAAAGGAATGTTGGTGAAAAAAATGGCAGATGACTGAAGACAAAGAAACTAGAATTTGTTTGGAATTTTTTTTCATGAGAGGCTGTCACTTGGATTTTAAGTTTAGACAACTAGAAAAATGACAGTTGAGAAAACCATGTACTTGAATGGTTAGATCATAAATTCATTGCTTCATTGGAGCACATTACTTTATCTCTCAGATCTCTGAGATGGTCTCTGCAGGAATATATTTGTATATAAACATGCTTTAGTTTCTGGGGATTAGGTTACGTTAAAATATCACTTTCTGCTTGTCATGTCTGAAAATGCAGCAGCTGGGCAACAGCAAACCGGTTACAGAAGATGCTCTGCGATGATGCTCTTGCCCAATTACAGCATTGTAGAAAAGATGAAACAGTTGTCAAAGTCCAACCAAACAAAAAAATGACCAAATTTTCCACTGCATGACATAGAAATGAGATCAGCTCAGGAGAGCAAACCCCGACCTTTTGTCTGGGGCTGCTTTTTCTTTATCAGTAGAGCCCTGCGTTGTGTTTTCCAGTAGAAGTGATGTACATGTTCTTGGGGAACGACCATCATGGGGAACTGCTGAAAAAAAACACCTTCTAAAGAACACATGGCAGCTTGAAAAGAAGGCATCTTTCCTGGTCTGAAGAGACCTAACTTCCCCCCTTCTCATACAGGAAGACTGTGAGGAGAAGGCAGCTCTTGGCTCCTGCTCCTTAAAAAGGCGGTCCATCAGCCTCTTGATGTCTTGAGCAGTGTAGACTGAAGCTGCTGCTTCAAGTAGTTCAGTGTTCCCCAAGTAACAGCTAAAGAAATATTCAGTAGAATTTAAACCACTGAGAAACAAATCAAATTAAATTTCCCAAAAGGTGAGACTGTGAAGGGAACAAGCCCTTCCAAAATGCAGATGCCACCAGGCATTGCATTGGGTCCTTTATGAATACTGGACCTAACACAGCACCAGACCAGCCTTCCAGGAGGCTGTTCCTGCTCCGCGAAGCAGCAGAACTTTCCACTTTATCTGGAAAAATGCTTTTTGAGCTGTGGGCACTGCCTCCTGTGGTATTTCTTCACACTGCCTGGTTGACTAAGCCTATTCCAGAAGCTAAGACAGAACAATCTATTAGATGAGTTACCTCAGGGGGTCAGAGCAAGGGGTCTCGAAAAAACCTGGTGGGTGAGACTGGTACCCTCCAGGCAGCAAACCTTTAGCTCCCCATCTGCATAAATCCAGCTCCAACTCTTTCTATCTTTGGGTTTGTAAGGGTTTTTCCAAAGTTTCATATGCTTGGATGAGCTTCTAGTCTGTGAAAAAGCTGGGGGTTGCGGTTTATTTTTATTGTCCACAGAGCTAAAAGGATATTATCTTGAAGGGGAAAAAATGAGTTTTATACTAACCACATCTGTGAAGGAAATGCGGAAGGCAAGAAATACTGTGACTACAGGCTAGGAGCCCAGCTACAGCTTGTGTCTCCCATGGCACAGCAGCTGGAATGATGTTGATTTAGACACATATTCCTTGCTTATAAATAGAATGGTGGGTTTTTTTTCCTTTCAGTGCTCATTACTACATTGCTGCTGTGCACAGACATGACCTGACCCTACACTGTTATTAAAACTTGTCCTGTCTGTAGGCAACCACAAATCCCTTGGCCCAAGGCTCCCGGGGTTTGCCCACGCACCGTGGCCATGTTACAGCCAGCAGGCCATGGAGCAGGGCTGGGACAGGGCACTAAGGATAAGCATCCTTTGACTGCAGGAAAACACTCCATGTCCCAGGAGTAAAAGTCTGCAGTGGAACTCTTCCCACTTTGCTGCCAAACTGCAGAGCCTGAGTTTTACCTCCCCAAACCAGAACAGATTTCTGCTTGCGCTGGCTGCTGCTTCCACATCTGCAGCCACGTCTGCTTGGCCCAGGAGGTGTTTCCTAATGCTCTGGACTCTTAGCAGGCCTGTTGGGCTTCCCAGTCTTCATGATCTTCAGTGTATCTCTCATCCCTGCACTATCGGAGCTGCTCCAAGTGTATCACCTCAGTCCTGTGTAAGAAGGGGCACTTGATGCCACGACACCAGCTGAAAACATTCCTTCTCTGCTTGGGCTAGTACCTCCATGAAGTATTTTTCTTAGACCACGTCTTGTGCTTCAAAGACTTCTGGCCACAGTTCAGGCCAAAACAGTCCCACATGTAGGTGCTGTAAAGCCCGAGGTTCCTGCAGGCTCTTGCCTCCTTTCCTGCAGGAATGGCTTGTCTGGAAGAGGAGACTGTGCAGTTCATTCAGTCGTGGTGGTCAAGGGCAGAAGGTAGGGTCACAGGGAGTCACATGTGCTTCACCTTCCAATACCTGTGAAGCTCTTTGCCAGCAGCTGGGTGAGAGAAGAGCTCACACATTGCTGGGAATGCAACACATGCCCAAAAATTTTGTGACTCTATATATGGGCTTATTGCTGGTGCCGCTTCAAACCAGGACCAGCTCAGACTGGAGGGTGAGATCTTCCTCTCAGACTGGAAAATCTGAACTTGGAGCCACCAGGCCTACCTAGTGGTAAAGTGAGGATTTCAGGGAAGCCCCGGGCTCTGCAGGAGGTTTACCAGCAGAGAAGAAACAAATGGAAGAATCCAAGCCAGGAAAAAAACTGCTCAGATGCCATCCACAGCAGGAACCAGTCCATGCTCCCTGTCTCGGCAGTGTTAGAGCCAAGCTGAATTCATCTTCTGTTCTCCTACCAGGAATTCAAAATGACCTATGAAAACCATGATGATCCTGAGGGGAAAAAAGTACTCAAAGGGTTGTCAGGTTACACATCTTAAAGTTTTCTAGCAGACCTGAAGCTGTGAATACAACACGTGTGTGTGTGTGTGTATGTTCAGGTAAGGGCACAGCAAACAATTGTTCACTTCTGCAACAATAAAGCTGTCCTAAGGAAAGGAAGATAATACAAAATTATTTCCTCAAAAATAACTGCATCCTATGTGGGGGGAAAAAAAAGTTTGTCTTAACAAAGCACCAAAGAAAAGACAACAGGAATCCAGTCATCTTTAAATTAAACAGAATGTGGGTAGAAAAAAAATGAAACCAATAAAAAAAGCACCAACCAATAATGATCACTGAGGCTGTTGCATTACAGGAACTTAAAGACTATAAAAAATATGGATAATTGTAAACAGAAAGACTAGGATGTTGTCAGTCCAAGTTGGCCAGATCTACCCTACTAAATGTCTTGCATGCATCCAAAAGTTTTGGAGAATCTTTTGAAATTGTTTATGGAAGTATGTAAACTACTGTTTGTCAGTTTTTAATTTACACATAAATATACGGCTACAGAATTTTCTCTGTATTTTCTTACACAGTCCTGGTTCAGGAAGCTACGTGAGCACATGCCGAGCTGTGACCACAGAGGCAAAATCAGCCAAACCAAGTCTGGCATGCCCTTAGACCCTTCCCGAAGCGGGCTGTGTTAGTGCCAGGGTTTGTGAAATGCACAGAAGCATCACAGGATTGCTGACCCCCTGCTTGTCAGAGTTAAAGGGATTTATTATGTCTTGGGACTGCTTTCCTCCATACTAAGTGTAACTCCCATTGCTATTCCCAAGATGTTTTACACAGGCAGAAGACTTTAAAGAGCCCATAACTGAGAAACCTGCTAACCTGGCCTAAGTAATATGATTTTTTTGGATTCAGTGGGACACTGTAGGGATATTGCACTAATACTCTGCCGTACCCTGTACACCTAACCTAGCCATCAAAGTGTTCAGATTAGCACTTATGAAACAATTTGTCATTTCCATTTATAGTAGGCTTGAGAATTTGGTATCTCTGCCATAGCACCACTTCGATTTTTCCCCATTTTTAGTCTCTATGACAGCCAATACGTTGATGTTGGTAACATCTCTATAAGAGAAAAATGTTGTTTGTGCCATATTTCCATTTTAGTTTATTTTCCTAAGAGTCTCTTTTTTCATTTTCTCAGCAATTAGCTCCTGAATTCTTTGATTCCTTGTCCTTTCGTAAGGTCTCCTCCGTGTAATGATGTTGTGCTGTGGTACTTCGTTATCCAACCCATCAACTTTATAGGGAACATCCACTGCATTGATTTCTGGGTGCTCCTCAGTTGCGTTGGAAGAGGGTGCACGTGTTTTGGAAACCAGAGGAGGGCTGGTGGTGGACTGTGTGGTGGACACTCCCACGGGAGGGCTGAGGGTTGTCAGGAGCTCCTCCTCAATGACATTATTCTTATTTACATTAGCATCGGTTACATTGCCGTCCTCTGTTACGTTGCTGTACGTGTTGCAGGACTTGCAACACAGCTTATTGTACCCAGGAATGGAGCAGTAACGGGAGAGAACTTCCATGCGACAAAACATTGACTTGTCTCCTTGGCAATGATCTTCTGAAAGAGAAAAAGGGAACAGATAAATAAAGAGCATCTTCACATTAATCAGAAAAAGAAACACAGCTGAAGCTTTGGCAGTGGGCAGAGGGTTTGATATTTAAAGTGGGATGGGAAACTGGCAAATGAGCCTTCTATAAGCAGAAGCAGGCTTATATTCAACCTAAAAGTCAACTCACTTCAAGAGCTGCAAAAGCTGATCTGAACTGTTTGTACCAGCCCCATCCAAGCTCTAGACCATAACACTTGAATTTTTGCCTTCACATCCTGGAAGCACTACCCTGAAGACTGTGAAGCCACAATGAATTGTGTTACTGTCTTGGTTTAAACTTCAAAACACACTGATTGTGCTGTGTTGTTGCTAAAACTACATTGAACTCCCACAAAGTCATCAAGGTTATATTAAGAAATCTATTTTTTCCCTCTTTGCTCCTTTTAATGCTTTTCTGCAGCCTAACAGTGACTAACCACGGGATAACATATATTTATGCGGACTGTTTCAGGAAAGTCAAGTCTTATTTTGATGTGTACCATGAAAGTCTCGGAATTAATCCATCTCCCATTGGAGTGATACTGTTGCCAGGTACCTCTACTCTGAAAACAGCAGCATTTTCTCAGCATGTCTCTTACTCGAGAGAAAAGTGGTGCATTTATCATGAGGCTTTTCTCCTCCTCCTAGAGGGGAGCTGATATTTTTGGAACAACAAACTCCAATGCAATGGAGCCAAGCCAGTCCAGTAATGACTGGGAGACTCAGTAACAAGTCCTGATTTTTGTGTCAGTGACTGTAATAAAAGAGAAAGAATGATAATCGATAAGCTTTAAGCAGTCGATAGCTATTACAACAATCCGCACAATAACAGAGGCGTTATGGCAGATCCTGATCTTGCTGAAATGCATGTGGCAAATTGTAGGCTGAGGCATTAAAGGTGATGTGGTCAAAGTGTTCCTGCCTGAGAAACATAAACAGAAGCCTACTCAGAGATTCCCCAAACCCTTGTGATTTCTGCTCAGGGGAGGCAGAGGACTGTAAGAGTTGGTGGCAAATGGATGGTGAGGGTCTAGCAGGCTCCTTGGAGAGAGTGCTGCCTGTCCTCTGTCCTACACAGACACTCCTCAGCTCCTGTGCCTCCAGGATGAAGTAATAGAGGCAGGCACTTCAGTGAAGGAAAAATCCCAACATGCAGCCCATGCTGAGAGAGGAGTCAGAGGGTTTGGAGGAGAGGGGAGGAGAGGGCTGAGGAGAAAAGCAGACTGACCAACACTTGGCATCATCAGTAACAAAACATCTTCTCTGTGTCCAGAGTGCTGAGACAGAGATGAAATCATTTGTGTCTCTCCCCCTGCTCTTACTACATTTCCACCTACTCTTACAGTAAATGATGAGTAGCTCCAATCACTTGCCTTTATTTAGAGTGCACCCAGTGGCAGACAGTGCTCTCAGCCTGATCCTGCAGCTCACATTTCACCCTCCTGCTACAAGCACTGGCTTGTGTCAGCACCCTCACAGCAAAGGAGAGAAGCAGAGCAGGTTCAGAGATACCAAGGGGACTTAGAAAGCGTAGGTGCCACCTCTTCACTCCTCAGTTAACAAAACAGGGCATCGTGGGTGTTTAATTGGCAAACATATCAGTCTAAAATAAACTAATAACTGGTGCTGCTGCTTTAAAATGCTTGTGCTGGCTGAGGAAGGTGAAAACACCTCCCGTATGTTGTATCTGTGCCCTGATTGTTGCATTTGTTACAGAAAGGCAAAATTCTTGTTCCTATATTAGAATGTGACAGTTAATTTTTATATTTTTCAAATGCTAAACTGAAATGCTGCTGGAGATTAGGAATGACTCCTTCCTTAGGAGACTAAGAATGTACCTTGGTTTTGGAGAGATTTTCAAACCAGCCTTTAAGAGCTGGAACTGTTCATACCTGCATGCACAGCTCCATACAAAGGTCTACGTATGCCTATACAGCTTAATAAATATATATTTTTACATATCCCATAAAAGTCCCTTTTGAACATTTTGCCTTGTGTTGCACGACCCTTAGGCACGTTCCTCCAAATGGCTTCCATAATAAAAGCCAACAGATTTAATATTTAAATGTGATTTTAACAAGGCAGGTCTGTTCTTGGCTTTATAAGAATCAGTAACAGCATCTTTAGAAAAATGCCTTTTTCCTAACAAAATATGCGATGTCAAGCTTAACAATACATGGAAATAAACCTGCATAATGCAATAAGTTTAGTGACATCTGATAAGTTATGTAAATAAACTCTGTAACTTCTCAATGCCAGAATAAAATTTTGATTCTCTATCCAAACCAAAATATCCAGATTTGCTGAACTTTTATTTATTTTTACTTGCAGTATGCATGACAGACTGGAAGTATATATTCAAAACATCAGTAAGAAAAAAATAAATCAGTTTCACAGTCACTTTGGTACACATTAGTCTCATAAAAAAATATTGAAAAGCAAACTGAATTGGCACATCTTTAATATTATGTTAAATACATACAAAACACTAATAAAATATCCCTGATAAACCAAAGTGCATATAGACATAGTGCACAATGCCCAGATACCTTATTGCACCATTCTCTATAGCCACCCATCTCTTGAAACATCACTAAACATTGTCTATTTAAAGGTAACAGTCATGAATATATTTATACAGTTAAACACCGATTATTTTACATAACAGTATTCAGTGCCAGATACGTGTCTTTGCTTTTTCACCTTGTCATGTAAATTGTTAACATGTTTCAGGAAATATTAACAGCAAAATTTAAATATGTGATCACATGATAATGACAAGTTTGAAGTGCTACACTGTTGACGACCCAAAGATTCAAAAGTGCCACTTTTCCAAAAAATATGATCAAAGCAATAAGGTAGTAATTTACTCCAAGACTGCAGTTTTACAGTTGATACATTTCTACTATTGGTACTGACTGTCACAAAGAAGTTTATGACGTGTGAATTCCAAATCTTCAACACAAACACGGAAGGTGAAGCACGAATGCCAGTTAAATTTCAGTAAGTCAGGCCACAATCCTGTCTCGATGAAGATATGGATATGCACTGTGCAAATTAACCTCCAATTAAATTTACTGCCTTCCAATAGTTATCGTTCAAGTAAAAACACTCCATATGAAGATTAACTCAAGGTACCAGTGTACTGTTCATATTTAAAGCTGGATCTGGTAAATTAATGCCATTTACATTTCAACATTAAGGCATTTTTCTAAAATTCATCTCCTAAGCAAAAAAAGCAATAAAAATTGAGGTAATTCTGTAGTAGTTCACACTGTTATGTTTGCCAGTTGACACATCTACGAGCACACACACGCACGCACACACACACAACCGTACCAGTCAAGTCAGACATGCACATGGTGAAAAAAGACCATGGATGTAATGAGTATAAACAGCTCCGTGCTGAGCAGCTGGAGACATCGTAGTCAATGAAAACATCATATTGCCTCCGCCACGTTAAGAAAAACACCACCACGCCACCTTCACCATGGACCATGCCTGTTCTGCTTTGAGTTTGTTTCTAAAGTGAAAATATGCAAAACTGGCAAAAATTGTGCGATGGAAAAAATGAACGCAGCTTTTCTCGAGAAAAAACCCACCAAACAACCACCGGGAGTCTGGCAAGAGCGACGGCATCGGAGCAGCATGGAAAGTACCGACAGAAACTCAGCTTCTGCTTCCCAGTGAGCCCTCCCCGGGTTACAAATGTAAAGGTGAGGGTCAGGAGTAAAAAATGAGCAGCAAGGGTGAGGAAAGCAACAGCACCACAAAGGAAAATGGAATGAAAAAATTCTTCCACTCATCAGACTACCCTGTCAGCGAACTGAAACCAGAGAGTTACGAGATTTCGGGTTTTTAGATAAAGGAGAACTTTAGCACTACAAGATGTCATTATTGTGATGTGATCACATTCACAATAAGTTCTCAGTTTTGCTATCAAACTGAACATCAGGAACCAGTAAGAGCCTTTTTTCACCATCACCAAGCAAACAAGCAAACCGATCCCAGCTCCCTTTCAGAGGACTGCAACATACTGTGGAGATCCAACTTCACACATCCAACACTTCAAGACCTCCACCACCAGTGCTACGCAAGCTCCAGAGAAGAAAGACACCGAGCACGAAGTGCCTGGTGTGAAAAAACAGATTCAGCCCAAGATTTAAACTTGGCATAGTCAAGGGAACTTTCCGCATAGAGAGAAGAAGAGAGCAAAAGGCAAAGTCCACATTCGATGTGGCATGCATTTAAGGGCAAAGGCAGAGTTATAAATGGGTCTTTTACTTGAAGATATTTTCTGGATGGGGTAGTCTGGATCGGGTCTTGACAGCCATTGTATCATGTAGGTTTTCTTTGAAGGATCAGAAACGTTTCCTTGAATAGAGGAAAAAAAAAGATGCAACACAACATATGTTAGACAGCATTAAATTGTCTGAATGTGCCCTGTCAGAAGGGGACAAGCTCAGAGAGTCAGTGGGCTCCAGTTGTGAAGGAGCCCAGGGAAGGATTACAACCAGGCTGTGTGATTTTGGGCAAAGGGTGCTGTTTGGGGAGTTTGCTACTGCTCGTGCCCAGCGCTTCACAGCCAGCACTGAAGACAGCCCAAGGGCCAGTTCAGCAGCAGCACTTCTCATGGCAGTGTCACACAAGTCCCTAGAGACATGCAGTCTAGCTTAGTTACACAGCCTCATTAAAATCTTTGTATTGGAGACTATTATTGACAGCTTGCTTCCAATTAATTAGAAATCAAAAGCTACCCTGAGAGATTTATCAGGAAAAAAGAAAAATATGAATTACTTAATAATAGGAAAATGTGAAATGATCTCGCAAGTATCATTTGCAAACAGCTGAAGAGCTAACAAGGATAAAGGCCTTGTTGCCCTGGATTAAGCAGGAAAAAATTATTTATAGCTTTTAAAAACTGAGTTAGATAACCCCTGCAGATAATTTAAGTTTGACAGAATGGAAAATAAGCCTGGAACTGTCGGTGGAGATGGGGAAAGCAAAGAGGCATCCTTGGTTAACCACAGCCCAGTAGCCCCTTGCCAAGACCCATAGGTCTCAGAGGTGCAGGGCTGGACTCAGGCACTGCTCCTCTCCCAGGGCAGCTGACAGCTGCTGGCCACTTCCAGCCATCAGCACTGTACTGAGCTCTGCCCCGGACTCTCAGGCTGTCCTGGGCCAAGCAGTGCTCCCCACAGGAGAAGAGCCCAAGGAGCCCATCGGCCACACAGCAGCTCCACATTTGGAATTCTGCTCAAAACAGGGACTATGGAGAAGGGTCCCCCCAGGCAGATGTAGCACACGAGTATCAATTCGATGACGGCATTGCAAGTAAATAAATTAATGCTTTTCCAACAAGTAATAGAAGCTATAGAAGACAAGCCCTTACTGGGACACGGAGGTAGTCTGCAAATCCTTACGGTCTCTGGTTTGCTCTCCTTGCACAGGCCGATGGCGTTGTCCCTGGTCCGGCACAGGACCGGGCGGTCCTGGGTGCCATTGCCACAGCTGACAGAGCACTGAAAGGACATGCAGCAGTTACACCCAGCCACCCTCTGGAAATAATGGATTGGAAACTAGCTTTTCAATATTTAAAGACTGCCCTTGATTTGAGGTGACACAGTGCATTATTTGAGCCACTGCAGTACCTACAGTAACTGAGCAAGAGGGAGAGCCACTCACGCTTCTTGTGGTACACCAGTAATTGTGAAATACTCCAAGAATGAGCTATGGTCTGAGCAATAAACAAACAACTGTACATGCAAGTCATCTATTCCCAGAGCTATCTATGCACAAATTCAGGGGCTGCATTTCTTGTCATGCTCATTCCACCCAGCCAGAAGTTAGTTGTTTGAGACCTCCAGAAGGGGACTGACCTGTGACCAGTGTCCTATTCTCCACTGTGCTGGACACAGCTCCCTGTTGCAGGGCCTCCTGCCCTCTGGGCGGTCGTTGTTGCAGTACTTGGTGTGGACAGAGCGATTTGTGTTGTCGTGGAGGGGCTGGATGCAGCGCACAGACCGTACCTGATACCCTGTCTTCCCGCAAGATTTGCTGCAAGGCTCCCATTCTCCTGTAACCCATCTGGGTTGGTGAAAAGAGAGTGAGCAGAGTGAAATTCAAATTGTTGATCTCTAATTCTTAAACACAGGTTTAACATGATGTTATACTTGTTCTAATACAGAAAAAAGGAGAAGATAGCAAAAAACCATGGTGAGGGTTATTTGACTGCCCCTAAAATATCATTATTAAGACCCAGACCTTCAATATTACTTTCTCATTATCTCCAAGAAAAGCATTATTCTTACTTGGCTGTATTTGCTTTGATTTTAAGCTACTCTTTCCAAGACTGCACATAAAAATATGGTTGTTTTAATGTCAAAAGCAGCCACCCAAGGGTGCTGCTGAGTTTCCCAGGTCTGGGTGCATGAAAATGAGATGTGCCTTGTCTCATAACGCAGCATGAACCAGCTGTCCTTAGAGCTGGTTCCCACACGAGTGAAGCCAAAACATCTGGGCTGGAAAAGCGGCTCCAGCCTGGCCCTGGCCTGTATCTGGGCACTCCAAGGACCATATCCCTGGCCAGACTCAGTCTGCTGAAGCACTGGCAAGCCCTGTGAGTGCTGAGCTTGGGCAGATCAAGGTCCTCATCATCATAAATGTTTGGTTTGGGGGAAGGCAACACTCCACTGAAAACCAGAATGTTCCAGTTCATAATGTCTAAATCGGTATGGCCACTGAGAAATGAAACCTAATGTTTGTAATGTGCCATAGTTGAAAACCTCACTGACACCCAAACTAGCTCATTAATTTTAGCTACAAATGGTAAAGAACTTGGAGAAGAATAACAGGGACAGACAGGACTAGAGGAAATTTTTCTAGACTATTGAAAGCTTGGTTATATTTAAGTGAAGATATACAGCAGTCTATAAATATTTACAGAGTGCAGAGATTTGCAAGATGGAAATATTGTTCCATGTAAACAGCATTCACGGGATAAACTTAACCAAAAAATATACATAGTCTGGAGAAACACCCTGAGCTTGAAGGAATTGTCCTAAAGTACTCATAAAATCCTGGGTTTGGAAATAGTCAAGAAATAGCACAAGGCACTTCACTACACCCTCCAGTTAAACAGAAAATAACAATTTCACCCAACTTCTTCTTTGTAACCTACAGAAATTACACAGCTGTGGAGAAAGGCGAGAGCTGTCAAGTCATGAATCCTGAGGTGACTTCTGAGACAAAGATGAGTTTTTCCCAGAAGTGAAGAAGCAGCATATTGGTGTAGTGGGTGTCAGAGAGCTTTATAAAACCCCTTAAATAATTGCCTCTCCTATGTACAAGAGCAAAATGCTTGGATGACATTCTATGGAAACAGAGATAACTGAAACTTCAGGGATCCAAGTACAATTTAGGATCCTATTGAGTCTTTGTGGTACCTGGGCCCAATTATATTTGCAGCTGAAAGGAGAATACAGTCTTTTCCAGAGAGCTTGAGATAGAGTTAGGTCATTACTTCAGTTTTCTGATAAATAAACATTCAACCCTGACCCATGCTGAGTTTATGGGGCACAGTTTCTTGCCTTTTCTCTCTTTCAAATCTTTTTTTTTGAAAGGAAGTTGGGAAAGACTGTGTGGTATGTTGTATTTATTTGCTGTGATTTCTGGAACCTATATTTAATCCCCAGAGATAAAAGCTGGGATCAACATACTCATTTCTTGTTGCAGTAGCAGCACAAAGAATATATTAGTCCTACATGTGGCAGGAGTAACCTGCTGCCAGTCAAAAAAATCACCTGTAAAATGTGAATTAAAATATTTATAACTCTTGACTATGTAGAGCAAAAATGAAGGTACAACAGGCATTTTATGCTGTACAAGGGCAGCCATAGAAATATAACAGGTCAAATATTTTCCCTGTGTTTAAATGTCCAAAAACAGGCTGTGAACTTTATGAAGATTTGGATTTGAGAGACTGGATGACACTGGTTGTCTTCTGTACATTTCTCTGTACATTTGTTCTGACATGGTTAACTCACACTGTGTAAAATCTGCTGGTATAAATTGAATTTATGCCTATTTTGTATTACCTCAAGATGGCCTGAACACAAATATCTGGATGAAGAAAGCACTTCTTTTCTAATCCAACTTATTAAATAAGTCACAGAAAGAATATTTCTATGAGCAGAATAGAGCATGACATCCTCACAGTCCTGGGTCTCTGTAACGACCATGCAGGTGAAGTTAAAGCCCCTTCCTTGAGGTGACAATGCTGGCTGGGTGTGGTGCCCTTGCACCTCCAGGGAGCAGTGCTGGGGTGCGGGGATGCTTACATGGGCTGGGAGCACTCCTGGAGGTTGCACACCCTGCGGATGGGTTTGGGCTTCTGGATCAACTCGCAGTAGCTCCGATGAACCATCTTGTGATCCGTCTTCCTGCGGCAGCCGTACTTGGTGAACTGGTAGCCTGGGGAAAGACACTCCTCTTATTCTCAGAACTGGCAGATCTCATAGAGGGCTGGAGTTTCAAATGAAATGCACAAACTCTGTCAAGGGTTGCAGTAGGAGCTGCAGGTGAACACGCTACCGAAGGAGCTGTAAGCTGCGCCGAATAAACACCACACAAATGTAACACCCATAATTGCTCACCCCCTTTATTTTTCACGACTTTAATGAAAATAACAGGCAGATCCAGCATCTCAAAAACATTCTGTAAACCTGCCCAGCCATAAACCAACGCTGCAACCTGACCATCAGCCTGGGGAACAGCATCAGGGTTCCCATCTGGCCCCAAAACAGGAGTCTGACAAAGGCCACATCACTGGATGAGGATTTGCAAAGGGCTGCCCCATGGCACCTTGAGGTTTGGCACCTTCACAGCTTAGAGACCCTAATCCAAATCTTGCACATTTGTCTAATTTTTCAGTTTCATAACCATAAATCAGCCCAGATCTGCCTCCAAACCATTTAAGTCACATTTTAACCCCATTCACTATTTATTTATCTATTACTTAACTTAAATAAAACTCCTCCCACACTCTGGTCTCCCTAATGTCTCGTGGCAATAAATGAATTTTGAATGATCTGCGGTTTTGGTTTTACCTCCCCCACAAGGTTTCGAACACTGGGACCATTTCTTCAAAGCCCATTCATATGACACTGAGTCCTCTTCCAAAACATTATTGTTATCTACATTCAAGGAATCTTCATGGATCATGTACTTGTAAGTCAAAGATATCTTGGCACCACCATGAGGAATCACCTAGTAAGAAAAACAGATGTAAGGAAAAAAGATACGAAAGACTGATATCAGGAGCTCTGTGAGATGACATGAAATAGTCATCATAGCTCACATATAAAAACATCCCTGCAGGGATTTCAACCTTTTAGCTGCACTCAATGCATTTTTTCCCTGATGAAAAAGTATCTCTATCCTTATGACACAGAATTTCTATAACTGCATATTAAGAAAGACCGTTGTTGATTTAGACTTATTTTCCTTGCCAGCACTGGACTGACATCATGATACTAAATTTTTTCCATATCCCATAACAAAGGAAGGAAATTTTGTACTGAAATGATAACGGATAGTTCCACTGAAAGACAAAGCAAATTGAACTGCAGAAATAACCAAAAGTGGCAAAGAAAATGGCTTGTATTTCTGATAAAACACAAATATTCTTATGATAATCCTGGAATTCTGCAAAGCTTTTTACTTAATCTTGACAGAAATATAAACTATTTAGAAAGTGGTTTTGTTATCACACTGCACCAAGACAAATGCAAGAAAATGGAACTCAATGGGAACAAAGTGCAAAATATTAGTCCTTTGGAAACACAATATTTATTCTTCCTTTGAAGTTCAGCTGGTGTAGATCAGCACATTACAGTTGTTTTCAGAGGGATTTTAAATCAACTCACCCCTGCTAATTGAAGTCTATTGCTTGCTAGTTTGCAATGAAAAAAGAATATATTTTGCTGGTTTCGGGAACTGTGGAACTGGCTTTACCCTGAAAAAGGGAGCCAGGAAGCACAAGAATCCTGCATCTGCCTTTGCAGGATACATTTTCAAAACATGGATGGAGAAGGAGCTATTAGATCTAGCTGATACAAACCGCTCTGACCTTTTTTTGACTAGTGCTCACATGTCAGATAGGATAAGTAAGCTGCAGAGTCGTTACTCAGTGGCTGATTGCTAGGCCATCCACAGGAAATAACCAGGACAGCTGGTTGCTCGACACATAAACCTGAATTATAACTGCTCTCATACGAGCAATGAATTAGGAGAAAAGATTAAAATACATCTTCTATTGTCTTATAATTGAAGCAGATGTCTTCTTGTAACTCACAAGAGGAATCTGAATTATATGTTAGCCCATTATGGCTCCATGGAAGGTGGTTTTCATTTGACTTACCAGAATAACTATTCCATTACGCAGTGGCCCCATGGTCTGCACGGTTTCTCTATCATCGTCATTCCGATATTCCCACTCCACACCCATGTCAATAAATACTTTAGAGTCTGGCACATAGTTGTCTTCACTTAGAATGAATTTCCCCGTTTCACGATTTTTAATAGCTGGGAACAACACAAGAAAAGTGAATATGAGAGGTTCACTTCTCATCTCCAGTTCTATTCTGCTTATGTCCCAGCAGAGGAAGCTGAAAAGGCCAATGTGCATTTTCCCTCTGTTCCCTCACAGGTTTGGAAGGACTTTTTCAGGTGATTCACTGAACTGCCAATGCTTTCTTGCTCAGCTCCAGAAACATCACTTGTACCTTTTTTTTCCTTTTTCACAGCCTGCCTTGCCAGAGAAATGAGGCCAGCAAGGCCGCACCACAGGGATCCAGCTGCCTGCTCCCCTATAACAACTTCTGAATCCACTGGCCAAATCCGAGCCAATTTGAGAGCCAGTGGGGGTCCCAGAGCTATTCAGCTCTTTCATATGTTGTAAGGCAGCTCAGGAGGTTGTTACTGCTCCATCAGAGAAAGGCTACTGAGCTAACCCCCAGCAGGTCCTCTCAGTGAGAGAGAGACACTAGAAACAGTATTAATTCTCCTGCTCAGATCCAGTCCTGGCACCAACACAGCCCTGTTAAGCTCCTGCTGCTCTGCAGGCACCTGCCACTGCACAAAGAGCCTGGTTCCTCTGCTTCAGCTCTCACCAGTGCTCTGTCCTTCACCTGGAGAGACTTCAGCCACCTTTGTATGAGGACAGGTTTTCACCTGAGATGGAAAATTTGCCCTCCTCGTCAGAAGAAGCAGGGACTATTTGTTATGTAACACCAGATTTTAACTCCATTCTCTCTCTGGCAGCTACCTGAGCATCCTGCTACCTGAGCATCCTGCTCCCTCAGCAGCAGCCTCGACAGCAAGCCAGCTGTTCATGCGCACCCCGACAGAACTCTGTCTGAACCAGGATTGCTCTGGATCCACAGGGCCAGGCTGCCCTGATCAGCAAGGGAAGCATTCACTGGGGAGACGCTGGGATGACTTAGGCTACAAGTAGCAGACCGTTAGCTGTGGATCTACTTCCAATTAACAGCAGCCTACTAGTTACTGCTTCCCATTGATTACAGGGCCCGGGGAGGAGAGGATTTCCATCACCTCCTAAAACTGCTGGATTGATTTGGCAGCCTTGTGTCAATACTGTTAGCAGTGGGACAGAATCTGGAACAGATCTGGATATATCTGGGAAACGACTGAGGGTGGGAAGCAAGAAAGATGCACACAAAGACCACAGAATCATAGAAGAGTTTGTGTTAGAAGGGACTTTGAAGATCATCTAGTTCCAACCCCCAGAGATGATGCACGGCACCCCATAGAGTAACTCAGTGCCTCTTCCAGCGGCTTTCACATATGCACAATGCAACACAGAGATCTGGCTGGGACACCCTGGAATATAGCATGGGGAAATCAAATTGCCAAACAAGTTTCCTAATTTAACATACTCAGAGAAAGTACGTGGTGTGGGTGGGTAATGGGTAAACAAATGTATAAACACATTGTCAGCCTCCAGAGACAAAAATAAACACCAGAAAAAATTATTCTGACTGAAAATTTTCCTACTTGTTACTTACCGAGATTATGAGCAGTAGCATCTGTTTCCTGTATAAGTAAATGTCTCGCACCAGCAGGAATTTCAAACATCTTAAGGTACCCTGATTGTAGTATTTGAAAAGATAGTTATGCATTAATATGCCACGAACAGGAAGGGTTTGTCTTACGTTTTTAAATAAATCTTATTTTCTGAAAGCAGGGTGTATTAAACAAGATGAACCAAATCCAGCATTATTCCCGTCCCCATTTTTGTGCCAGGTGATGGAACATAACAGGGACAAAGGGCTTTGGGTCAGAAGAAGGATGCCTGCTTCAGACTCAAATGGCCTTTGAGTGCCATATGCACCCACAGAGACCGCACAATCTCCTGCCTGACAGTGCCTGATGATGATGTATTATTGCAGCTCTGCAGTGACTTGGACAGAGCAGCTGGGTGACAGCAGCATGACAAGTCCACAGTTCTGCAACAAGGAGCAGGGAAGCCCTCTTCTATGCATGCACAGGCCCTGGTATCAGCAGCTTTAACTGATCTCTGGACAGAAGCCTTATTTTCAAACTATAAACACATCTGGAAGTAAGTCCAGATCATTTATTGGAATTAATGATGCTGCAAATGATTTGTAATTGTCCTGGTACTTTCCATGAAACATAAGAGATCAAGAAAAAATACCCTAAATTCCCCAGGACAAACCACACTGAATGGACTGACCTTGCTTTTTTGGTACTCTTGAAAATGTTCTTTTCACCACTTTGCAGTGGGAATTATCTCCTCCACAGACACCACACTTATCTTCCTGCTTCGTGGAACCTATGACCCTGTCACAGCCAACTTTCTGTGCACAAAAGAGAGAAACAGTCATTCTTATTTATCCACCCTTCAATTCAAATGAGCCTTCACCTCATGTATCAACCTCTAGATTCTGCTTCAGCAAAGCAGCACACCTTTTAGTATTCTCCTGGAAGATCAACACCTAAACAGATTTTAATACTTCCAGTTCCTATAATAGCTGTCAATTGCGTGATTATACTTTTATATTATGCTGCACAGTGGTTCTCTTACTGAAGGAGAGCAGCATGGTTAAGGAAAAGCTCTTAAGCCTCATCTTATCTTAAGACAGATGCTTAAATTCCAGGAGAATCTAGGCATCCATATGGGGATAAGCACCTCCACCAGTGCTTTGCTAGTCAGACACTAATTCCTTTCAAAGATGACCTGCAGCAGATCCTGACTTAGAGGAACTGTCATTGATTTTTTAAAAATAGCATGATCAAATACAGAGAGAATGCACATCAGCTGTATCCTAACACCACTTTCCTTGAAAGCTGCTGTGCATTCCTGTTTCATTGTACCTTCCACCCCCACTAAACCTCAGGAGGAAGAGCTTTCCTTGAAAGCTAATTGTAATAGTTCATCTTAAAATACTGCATGAAATATTACTTGTGTAGGTAGGTGCTTTTGGAACCAAGTCACATGCATGGCAACTGTGAATATCACACATAATATTGTGACAATAATCCTAATGAAATCTCCTTATTGCCCAAAGTGTTATTATACTTAGTCATTCTTGGAGAGAAACACTCAGGGTACAATTTTAATTGTTTTCACAATACTGAGCTCTGAATAAGCCCCCAGACACTCACCAGGCAGTCCCCCCGCACACAGATGCTGTAAGCATCTTTGTAGGAGCAGCGGGTCCCGTCGTGTACCATCCTTTTCATGTACACCACATCCCCTGTCTCCTTTGATTCGCAATACAGGTGGCACCTCTCCTTAGCTGAAAAATAAAATGACCCAAATCGTGCGTGTTCAGCTCTCACAGTTTAGTTGCTGACCTCGTGAGCAGCACTTTCAGTAGTGTTGGCTCTCCCTTCTTCCTTGCACACATCACAGAGCCCAGTGTGGTACCCATAAATCATTGATGCTTATCCCCTTTGAGAAATCCTGTGATCTCTTGGAAACTGCTGAATCATAAAGCATCCATGTGTCACCATTAGGAGACAGACTTAAAAATAACAGAGCATTGACTTTGATGGGGGATCTATTTAATCCTTTGCAGATGATGCAGTGTGATAGAGCTTTCCTCAGTTGCACAACTACCTGTGAGAGATGCTGGTTTTTCCTGCACTGCACTTAAATTAAAAAGAGCCAAAGTGACTTTCCCATTAAAAGCAGCTGTTTGACACTGAGTGAACCTGGCATCCAAAATTTCTTCAGAGACATCTGGGCCATAACATTTCATCCTAACCACAAAGTTAATTTTCCCTCACGGTTGTACTTTCATTTATGATAATTTAAACCATTAAACAAGATGAGATGTCAAAAAGATTCAGACAAAAAACATTTTTTTACTGCTAACACATGCACAAACAGCCAGACAAGTGGTATTTTCTCTAATCTGTTCCAAAGAGCGAAGAACAAAAAAATAAAGTTGAAAATGACTAGTCAGTGGCTGAATTAAATTGTATTCCACTAGTGTATTTCATTTTATCCATGTCTCTTGCTGTCCTCAGCCCCATAACAGGATTTACTATGCTTTCCTTGGTGCTGAAGAGCAGATGGCCTTTCTGCTAGATGAAACAAATAGAGATTCTGCTATTTTAACATAATTAAAAGTTGGAATGCTTTTCCCACCATTTAAAACAATAATGACCTTTCCATTATAGCAGTTCAGCTGAAATAAATCTTCACAGGCCCTTTGAGTTCTTCCCCTGTACACTTCCATGGCCTCTGCCCTGTTTTTATAAAGTCCTTGTTATTGCTGTTGATGTCCTCAAGGCCACTGGGTATTGGTACATCAGAGACCTTTGTTACTGCTCCCAAACAATGCAGAGAAGTCATGCTAAAAATCCAGGGTCTAGTCTATTAAAACAGGTACTTTTTTTCGTACAAATTCTTAATAGGAGACTATTAAGATCATAACAACGACAGACCTACTGTATTGGCATATATTAGAAACATTAAGCTGTGCACAAGATAGATGTGTACACACCACCCCTGGGTATGCACCCACCCCCACCCCACACATACCACGCATTCACTGCATGTGATTAAATGAAAATATCAGCAGGTCTGACTGGGTGCCAACAACTCTGTACAAGGGCTTTATTTCAGAGATGGTTCTGTTCCCACTGCTCCATGAGAACAGTAAATGTGCAAGCGCTGTTAAATTAGACCTGTTATTGCAAAGAATTATTTTCTTCCTATTCACTGGTGCTGGGCACTGTAGAGGTGCAGGAGCATGGACATGACAGTGTGCCTGTCCACTCCCTGCTCTCTGCGAGTCCTTCTCATTTAACTGAGGCTGGGAGCTCATAGCCAAAGCCACTCCTTGGTGCCCTGGCAGATGCACAATGCAGGAGTCTGTGAGCACAGCAGGGGTGAGGACATGGGGGCCCAGAGGGCCGGGAGCAGGAGACAGGCCATGGCACAACGGGGCATTGGGATGCTCAAGGACACACTGGGGTATGCCCCAGCTCAGTGGCTTTTCTCGGCCCACAGCAGGAGGCACTCCTCTTTGTTGCTATTCCTTGCACAATGTGTCAGACACGTCCAGCTGAGCTGCCTGTGAAGTGTATGGATTTATGTCACTTCTGAGCCACAACTGCATTATCCTCACAAGTATGTCACTGATATGCCTTATGCTTATAAAAAGGAGTTTTAAATAGATTAGCATTCAAGCATAAGCTTGTCTCTGGCCTTGTTTTCACACAAAAGCTGTTCCCTCTAATAACCCTGCACAGGTAAATGTAACTCTCAAGGTGTCTGCAGTTATACCATAGTTATATGGGAAACCAGCAGTGCCCAGGGATCAGTGCTCAGACATCAATGAGCTGGTTTCTAACCCACAAGCCATTGAATTTAATAGAAAAAAAATCTGATTTGTTCCAGTGGTCTTTGCAGCAGACTGCTCCAAAGGCTAAAGCATAAGCAAAGGTCCCGCAGGCCACAGCCTTCATTCCCTCACCCTGTGCCAGCAAAGCTATTTCATGAAATTAAGCTGTGAGGTTGTGTCTGTGCCTTTGAAAATTCCAGACTGACCAAGACGGCATGAAAAGAATGAGGGAACTCTAAGAACAGTTTGGGAAGAAAATCAGGCAAATTAATTATAAGGAATTTGCTATTAATTTCTGGCAGAGTATCCTCTCACTGGAATGCAAAATGATTCACCCAAAGTGACCCCTCCCCTCCCAGCGATGAGACTGGGCTGACTGGGTGAGTGCCCAGAACCTGCCCCTTGCCAGGCCAACCCTGCCCTCAAGAATTTGTCATTCAAGTGAAGTGACAGGGTTCAAAAACAGTGAACAGCCCACACTGCTAATTCAACAAGTTGAGACTCATTACCCTCTGCCTTTTTGTTTGGTAAAACCTCTCAGTGTGTTTTCTGGCAAAAGCAGACATGGCCCCAGTCAACCAGCTGCCCTTGCATTGACAGTTGAACCGAGGCATTAACAGGAACAGGAACATTTTTGTTCTAGGTGGTGATCTCTGTCAAGAGGCCACAAAATCAGCCTGACCTTGCTGGTTGAGAGCCAGCACCCATCCAACCCAACAGCTGCCTCCAACAGTGCCAGCAGCGTTTGCAGGAAGACACAGGAACAAACTTGAAACTTTTCTCAGAATATTCTCCAAGTTCCTCCTACACTGCAGCTTGGGGACTTCCAAAATCATGGCTGGAACTTGGTGTTTAATAGTTCTTAATGGACTGTAGAACTGTCAAGAATTTTTCAAAATAATTTCTAAAACCTTCTGGCATCTGCAACTTCCTGTGGCAGTGAATTTCAAGATCATTAGATGCTTTGTACTAAGTCTTTTCTCTTATTTGTTTTAAATCTGCCACCTGATAATTTTATTTGAAGTTCCCAGGCTTGTGTTATGAGAAATTCAATAATCATTCCACTTTCAGTCTCTTTGGGTCACTCACAACTCTGTAACTCTATCTTTTAAATCTACATCCTTGCTTTTCCAGGGTGAAATGTCCTGGTTTATCCAAACTCTCTTCATCCAGAAGTCACTGTTTACATTTGCTTTATTTTGGTCTTTCCGAGTTCAGCTGTGGGTTTCCCAGCAGCGTGGACAGCAATGAGATGGCACAATCTTAGCTGCATTGGCTGAGTATTTAAAGTGCAGACACAACATGCAGGTACATGAACGCAGAGCAGTGTTCTCCATCTCTCCCTTCACAGACACTGAACTGATCTTTTCCTGAAGCTATTCCCAGCTCTGTACAGATCCATCCACACATACACACCAGTTTTTACCCCCATAGCCATTACTGGCATTCATTAACACCAAACTTCCTTTGCCTTCTTGTGCCACTTAGTGTCACAGGGTCCTTCTGCAGCTCTCAGAGTGGGCCATGCTCCTGTGCAAAACCATTTCATTTTATCTCATGGTAAATCCATTTAACAGCTGTCACTGGGGAACAGTGTCCAAAGTTTTTGAAAACCCAAGTACATCGTATGAATTGGATCACTCATACACTGATACTCACTGGTTCCTCCAAACAACTCCTAACAGGTTTAGGAGGCATGATTTCCCAGGAAGAAGTTTTACCCCTCCCTATATAATTTTTACTCATATTTGCAACTGATTTTACTTTTCACAGGAAAGGGGCTGCTCACCATCGACATGTTCATAGGGGAGCCAGTGATGTTTGGTGTTCTGGTACTCAAAGTAAGGGTCCCACTGCCGGCACTGCTCCTCTCTGAAATCCTCAAAGTCCTTGGGACAGTCCTGGGTGTTGCACAGCTGGAACTCGTAGCTTGGCCCCACACATGTACGGCCTCCGTTGGCAGGACTGCGACAGGGAGAGAAACCCATGGTTAGTTTTGCCATTATTTCACTAATCAACTCTCTATCAAATCTTCTGAGGAGCAGTTTGTTTCCCAGTCATGCCAGTAGGTGCCTGATGAAGCCAGGGCTGTATTTCTGGTATGTAAAATATATATTTCCTTTCAAAACCTGCTGCCACTATTTAGCTTTTAAAAAGCAAACTCTGCAAGTAGAGGTTCAAACCACTTGACGAAGGCAAGGAAAGCCATTTTCTTGGTGTAGCCAGGAAAGGAAAGTACAGCAGAACTCATTCACATTTACCCCTAGTGCAGCAGCAAAGGCAGAACAGCCCAGCTCAGTGCTGTGCCCCAGGCAGCTGTGCACCACATCCCTGGCAGATCTGGCAATGCAGAGCTCAGAACCTGCAGCTGGGTTTGCATCCTCTTCCAGGAAACACAGAAAATATTTTCAACAGTACATTAGGCTTTTCCTACATGTAAATAGATTTTACAACTAAAACTGTGCTCACAATTATAAAGGTCATTTCCCTGTTGCCAAAGTAATAAAGGCTGAAAAGAGAACTGGTAAATTTTTTTTTAACAGAACAATTTCCATCAGAAAATGCTGCTTCATAAAACTCAATTTTAAAAAATCAGTGATAAGGTGATTTTTAACACTGGCCAAGTTCAATTGCTTTATCAACAAACTGAGAAATTCAATGTTAAAAATATTCTCTCTGTTAAAATAATTTAATTCTGACCATTGCTTCAGTTCTTGCTGTTAGGATCTTGACATTTTATGATACCACACTGAGATAGCAATAATTGCACATTTCATATCATTTGCATATAACAATCTTTATTAACTATATTTTACTTCCACTGTTACTGGAATGGAATCATTCTACATTATCTAGATGACTCATATGTAAGTTATTAAAGCAAGACAATTCAAAATTCCTAAAACTAACTTTGGGGAAGGTTGTTATCTCAGGAGCTTTGTTCCAAACTTGGAATGAAAACAGTTTGAAAATATTTTAAGACCTTCTTGTTGAAATATCCCAAAAGGAGGATTAAAGAAAAATTTTTAAAAGGTTTTTTAAAAAGTCCAGTAAATCACTGCTATTATTTCATACTCACGTTTTAAAAAAAGATATATAGGACCCTAAACTTTTACTTATGCTTTACACAGCACTGTATTAGCACTTTCAAGATCCTTGGAACTGCATAATTTAAGTTTAATGGATGGATAAACTGAGAAATAAAGATGATTCATGACTTGCTAAGGGCCAAAAGTGGAATTTCTGACAACTTATGCTATAGGTCAGATTTAACAAGCACCACTCAACATCCTTTACTGCTCTGCTGCACTGGGCATGCACTGAGGATCCTCCCCGTGCAGCCCCTGCACATCAGCGGAACACGCGGGGGTGTCACTTACTGTGGGTTGTCACACTGCCGGGTCCTGTACTTCACCCCGGTGCCACACGTGCGGGAACAAGAGCCAAACTTACTCCATGCCCCCCAGTGCCCATCCTGCTTCAGGATGTCTGGTGTGAGCCAGATGCAGTGACCTTTAAAGCAATGCTGAAAGAGAAAATCGGATGGCAGAATGATTAGATGATTAACTTATATCAGATGAGAAGTTGTTGCACCACACATTAGAATTTTAGGCACACGGTCTGGTTTTTTTTCACCTCTCCAGCAGAAAGTAGAGGGACTTGCTGTCAGATTGTGTCCATGGTCCCAAACTCACCCAGGTGTTATAAACTTACATGTCAGTATGCACATGTGTGCAGGTTTTAAAGTTTCTTAAACTGTTCTCAGGGTTACATTTCCTCATCACCTAACTGCAGGGGATATAATTTAAGGGAAATGGCAGAATCCCAAATCTTGGAGGCTAACAGTAACATCCTGGCTCCACTGTTGCCTGCAACCTCTTCAGGAGCTCTGGCCACAGCACCATCGTCTCCCACAGCCCAGCCGCTCACAAATCCACACACATATTCCTAAAATAAATGTGATCAGCAAAGTGCCACAAAATCAAAGCAAGCTTATATTGTAGACATTAGTGCTATTAAATACAAACTTTTGCTATGTTACCCTGGAGATCTCATAGTAAACCTGATCAAAATACCAGGAGGCATTCCTTAGGGACAGCCCTGGACAGTCCTACAGCAGCACAGTTCATCATGCCCTACCACATTTTCTCATTTCTTTTGCCTGGTTTTCAATACAGTCATTCTACAGCAGTTGAAACATAGAATTTGCTACATTCCCCAAACCATTAAGGTATTTATTATATTTCTTTAAGAGCCTACTGATCATCTCTTTTTAAAGAAACCCATCAATGCCTTTCCACCAATTTCTCCAGTCCCTAATCAAGGAATTTTTTCTCATCTGAAGTCAGAAAGAATTCTTCTCAAAGATCACAAGATTCTGGCCCCTTTTAGTACTATTTCTGCTTTCATAAAAGTCTACTGATGAAGTGTGGGTGCTGGAAAATATATTCCAGCAAACAAACGACTTTGCATGAGACTGTCACAGTTTGTCTGCGTTAACGGTTACTGCCAGGACGAGAGCTCTGGCTCAGGAGCACAGATGGCTGCAACAACAAGTGAAATCAGTCACTTACTTTCCTTAACATTCAAGTCAACAACAACATTTTACACAGCTTAACAAGCCCTGGAACGCAGGAATTTGGCAGGCTGCACAAGACAAGCATATGGCTAAATGCATGCTGCCAGCAAAAACAAAATCAGAAGATATATAACAGGAGAGCATTCTTGAGCATAGAGCGATTAGTGATCTGGAAGGCAAATTTAAAAGTGATGGATAATCATTAATAATGCTGAATTTAAAGACAGAAGCATTAGTAAAATGGTGACAAGGCACAGCTTACTGATTCACTAATCTGCTCAGTGACTGGCTCTTTATTCATGCAATTTAGTTTGGGGCTGATTTGGTTGGACAAGGAGTAGAAGAGAGAGCAGAAATTATGTTTCAACTATTTTTTTCTTTCCTATGACTTCAGATATTCTAAGTCAAAACCTATGAAATAGATGAGTTACCACAAAGCCAATCATACCAATCCTGCTCCAGAGCTGTAATGGTCACATTTTTCTTAGATGTTTGACAGAACAAGAGATAATTGAGCAAAGCATGAAAGAAATGCAAAATGCTAATATGTCCTTTACTTTTTTTTGTTTAGAAGCTAAGGTCTGTACTCTTCAGGGACTGTTTACTTATGGCTTAGAGAGGTTTGTTTGAACAGTTTGAGTCGTGGAGCCCGGCGCAGCCAGGGAACCAGTCAGAGATGCGGGGGAAGCTGGCAATGCTTCAGCTTGTCAATAGACATTTCAGCTGGGCTTGGAAGCAGATGTGAAGTGACAGCTCCTGATCTGTGGTTGCTCATACATTCTTTTATCAGGGTGCTGCATCTCTCAGGTTTAAGTTCCACAGCAGCCACCAAATCCATTTCAGGAGCCATTTAGCCTATGTTCATTATGTGATGATCCAGAATCCAGTGCTTGGATTCATCGAACTGAGGGACAGACATGATGACACTCGGTTTCCCAACCTCCTTCCCCTGTTTTAGTCAGGAATAGCAGGATGTAGGTTTGCAACAATCTCTAATAAACCCCCTCTCTCACACTGGGACTGGTCCCTGAACTGGAAGGCAAACATGGAAAAGTGTTACTGATTTTGCTGTGTAAAGGAAAGAGCAGCACTGATTTTCAGTGGAGAAGCTGGTCAGATGCTGATTGTTGGGAAGCTGAGGCAGAGCTATTAGGAGAGAAGCATTTGCGTAAAATGAGTCATCCACAGCTCTGCCTTTTTTTTGTGGATTAAAAGAAAGGAGCCTACAGAAAACAACATGATTCACTAATGAATCTTAGTCTGTGCAGACCCTGCAAGAAAATGCATGAGAAGGTAAAACCAGAGACAGAGCAATCTCCAGTGTAATAAAGGAAGTTAAAGCCAACCCTTCCTATTGCTACTACATTAACTACATAATGAGGTGGAAAAGAGTCAATTTCAAGCGCTATTCCCTTCACAAACAGGGGATTTCACTTAAAGAATGAAGCATATTGAAGCAATTTTTTTTAATGAGAAAAAAATAGGTTAATGCAAATTGTTTTTTTAGTTGAAGACAGGATGACTTCTTGCAGTCTCGCCTATTTTTCTGGCAAACAGGACAGTCCAAAACAAGTGCAATTTCCAGGAGAGGGAGCTTAAATTTCTTGCAGTAAAACATTCCACTGCTGTTTTCAGCAGTTCTTTGAAACAACTGCTGTGGATGCCAAAAACAGAGCCAGTGTGTTCCTGTGGGCTTAACACATCTGCAAGTCAATTTTCCAAGAAGAGACTTGAAGATCTTCTGTGGGTATCTGTAACTATTTTATATTGAGCGGCAGTGGGCATCTCTCTCATCTCCTCACTTGATACCCGGGGTATCTACCAAGTAACCCCTCATACTGCACCATGGCTGGGGGTGGTCAGTTCTCCTCACTCTCCTGAGGTCCCATCAGGAGGGGGTTACTTATTTATTTGTATTCCCCATCACATGCAGGCTGGCCCGCTCTGCTCCATCTGTTTGAGAATAATTGCAAGGGATGAACTCAAAGTTCCAACATTAAGGACTACTCGGAGCCAGTAAAAGTTTCTTCAGTGGAGAATCAAGTATTCTCCTGTTTCTGTGGTGACTAACACAGCACACACTCACCCATCTGTCTCCTGTCTCCGAGAGAAGCTGAGGTCAGCTTTCTCAGTGGGAAATTATCTGGATTGCTTTGAGCACACATTAGTGTTTTCAGAAACCTTTTTTCTTGGTCCATTTTTCTTCTCAAAAATATCTACTTATTTCAATATTTAATCATTCCCTTCCTTTCCTGACAGAGTAAAAAAATCATTCCAAGTTTGACTCAGATCATCTCATTAGCGCAGTGCAAGCAAAGAGAAGACCTGCTAGGTTTGTGCTGGATCCTTGGCACGGAAGCTAAATCCAAGAGCAACATCAGCTTGGTTGGCAGGGGCAGCTACCAGGCTCTTACGTCTCTCCAAGAAAAGAAAAAAAGGAGGCTCAGGTGGTGCAAACCTTGATGTTAGTCACTGCAGCAAGCAGATGGACTCAAGCATGTGATCTCCCTGCGTGACTGACTCTGGGTTTTATTTCTACCCTGTGGAGAGCAGTTAGCTACTTCAGCTGACATAAATGTCTTCCCAGAAGAGTAATATTTTTTAAAAATGGAATAACAAAAAAATGATGATATATTTCTGAAGTTTGCCTGGATTCAGAAGCCTGAGGCTAATGATAGAGCTGATAGAATTGTATACAAGTAAATAAATTCTCAGCTGACAACATATGTTTTCTTTCAATCTACAGAATGCTGGGCAGAGTTAAGCTTTGTGCAGTTATGTTTTGTCTGCATGGTTTATTATAGCAATTTATGGAGTGTCTCTGACTCCACAGTAAGACTCTGAACCTCCATGTGCTTAACGTTACACACCGGAGTTATTTCGTGGAAGTTAATGTGACCATCATCAAAACTTCACAAAACTGATAGAAACTTCCCTCTTGCTATTGAAAACTCAATCTGGTTTTAAAAAATCCAGCTGGGAGCACTATAAATTATTCTATTTCCTTTAGGTTTCTGTCAAAATAGTAGTTTTCTTTTCTGTCTGGGAAGCTCCAGGAGAATATGTTATTTTTTTATCTTTAAACCCAGCAAATTATTAGTTTGCTGCCAATTAACATAATGGTTGTTCACTATCTTCATTTGCACAAGAAGACTTAGTAAGAAGTTTTTAAAATGGCGGAACCTTACTCTTTTGGCAACATAGTTCAAATAACCACATCTACAGAAGAGCTTATATACGATTACATAAATATATACTTATCTGTACACATACACACACATATATAAACAGCATTAGAAAGCCTCATCTTCCCTTTCAAAGTTGGAGTACCTGGGTCCAGGACACAGCCTGGGTATATAGAGACATGGCCCTTATCATTCTGCCTGTCAAATATGTGCAACAGATTTCATGTCTCCCACGTGGCTGTTCTTGCCCCTTGACCATTAGTTAGGAAGGAGGCAGCTGGACTGGATTCTTCTCAATGGCATCTTGCTAAATTTGGGATCAGTTATCAGTTATGTGAACACCAGGCCTAGGTGAGAACATCCACGCACCACACGCCGTGTTCGCCTCCCCAGCACCACCTTCATTTCTGGCATCCGGTCCCCTCAGCTGCAGCAAAGCCAGGATGTTTCTGTGACACATCAGCAGTGTTGTGATTGGTTTGTGCTTAAAATAGGCCCTGGGAATTAGAGGTATGAAATCATGAAAACTGCAAATCTCTGAAGTGGGAAACAAATGGATCTTTCTCAATCAGCATCTTTAATTGCTTATGTTTCTGTCTTTTTCTTTTCTGTCACGATTCCAAAGAAAATAGGAGATCATGTTTGAAATTATTTTCCTTTTTCTCAAATGCTGATGAGATATCATGAGAGATGTACCTGAAAGGAAGCTGCCCCACAGCAACTGAGTTCCAGGTTTTGGCAATAAATGCATTTTACAGCCCTATGCACTCAGGCAAGAGCCTCTGGTATTGTCCCAGTTGGTGAACAGAGTGAACAGGGGAAAGCAAAATCAAGGGCAGGGAGGAAAAGGAAAGGAACAGATGTAAAATCATTGATCTGATGTACCTGTATTAAAAACACCAACATCTAATAAATACACTGGTCAAATGCTGAGCTCAGATACATAAAGTCAGCTATATAACCTTCAGAACTCACACTATTTAAAAAAACCCAAAACATTTAGTTCAGACTGCTGAGCCTTATCTAATAAAATGGTTTTCATTTTACAACATTTTCTCAGGTTCTTCTGGAAGGTGGCAGCAAGTTTATTTATCAAAAAACTGGGACAGGTCCCTTGAGAATAAAACAGTCAGAGTCCTATAATCTACTGAAACTTCAGAATGTGCACATACTCTCTTGCATCTCTGCTGAGCTCAAAAGCCTGGCTGTCTGCACAGCTTGCTGAAGCCTTGGATCCCAAGTTCCAGTCCAAAGAAAATTTTTACAGCTGAGTTGCATAATATCCTGACAAACTGTTTATAATGGAAGCACTGACAGATCCTTAACTATAGGGTTACAAATTCCTTTTTTCTCCTCCTTTCTGTTCAAGTACTAATATGAATGAATAGCTCAGGGAAGAGGGTGATGCAACAAAATAGAATATAACTGTATTTTTCAGTTGGGGTCATGAATACTTTTAATGTAAAAATCAAGATAAAGAAAAGCGTATCCGAATAAATTGTCTAAAATTTTGGATTGTAACCTATTTTTTTTTAAACAAAGCTGTTATAACAGGAATAATTTAAAGAAGAGAAAATCAGAAGGGAGTGGTTTTTTTAGAGCGTGACTTGCTGGGAAATTAATTTAACATAACATTTTCATTTAAAAGACTTTTCAAACCATAACAGCAGCTGCTAATATGGTTCATTTATCACATAAATGATGTCATACATTGGGTTATACAGAAACCTTTCCAAGTAGCGACATCTTCCTCTCCCCCTCAGTCACTGCATCCAAAGCCCAGGGAAGCCAGATTTTTTTCAACAGACTTCAAAGGACTTGGAGTTCAGACCCACTCTGAGCAGAGTGTGATCTCCACGGGTGACTGGGGCTGGGAGCAGCTCCAGTGTGGTGGTGAGTGGCCAGAGCTCTCTGAGCCTTTGCCACCTCACACCATCCCTCCACGGCTCCTCATGCCTCCCTTGGCTCTCATCAAACCAGCAAATCCACCTCCACAAGCCTGCCCTTCTCCCCTCACAGTCCCTCTTGTGCTGGCACTGAACTCCCACATCCATCCTTTCCCTCCGGGAAGTTCCAGCAGCTGTGGCTTGGCCGTGTCTCCAGCCCCCACTGCTCTCTGCACCCCCACACAGGGGAGGCCAGTCAGCACCACGGCAACATTGCTGATACAGGCACAACACCCTGACCTCAAAGGAGCTGTAGGAGAGCGGAAATTTCCCCATTTTTGGCTTTGCCACAGAGACCTGGACGGGGCAGACACTGCCATGACCTGCCTGAGGACAGGGTTTGATGGTCCCAGAGTGGCCAAGCAGGACACGCCAGCCCTCACCCCATGTCCTCCCTTCACACTGCTCAGAATCACAGAATATTCTGAGTTGGATGGGACCCACAAGGATCATCAAGTCCAACTCCTGAGTGAATGGCCCCTACAGGGATTAAACTCATGTGTTATTAGCACCATGCTCTAACCAGCCGAGTTAATGCTCAACACTTCACTTGCACTCAGGAGTTTGCCCGACATCTTAGCAAACCTCATGTTCTCCAGACAGGTTCTTCTCTTGTTCCTCTTGACTTTGAGGGGAACATCCCCAGCTGCGCACAAACAGACGTGAACACGTGTGCATGTGGGTACACAGGGCACCAGCTCTCACCTTTCCTGGTGCACACATGGTCCCGTCCAGCGGAGGCCCTTTCTTTGTTTTGCAGAAATAGGGGTTCTCAGGGTGGCTACACCACAGTTGCTTGCAGGGATCAAATGTACGGAACTGGAACACAGGAAAAAAAATCAGAGATGATGATTTGAGAGAGCTCCCACTGGAAACTGCAACGGAAGCTGCAGTTTGGGGTGTTCCTTTTCTAAGTATAAAATGCCAGCTGCTAGCACTGATTCCTGAGGAACGCCGTGATGTCTCTGGATTGACTATTTGAGTTTTCATACAGAATCATAACTCTGAGGCGAGATCCCACTTAGATGTGATAGAATGAAGTCAGGCAAAAATAGTTTTACACGAGTGACCAACCAGTTTCCCCAGGCAGTGAGACACATGCTGCCTTTTCTTACAGCTTCTCCAAATGGGGCTGCTTCATTTGGCAAACAAAGCAAAAAAATCTTGTGCATCCATGGGAGATGGAAATGAGCTGTTCAGACTTTAGCTCAGCTGTTGTAATCCCCTTCTTATGGGGATGGAAATTTGAGATCAGGTCCCCAGTCCAATGAATAAATCGGCATTTTAGCTACAATGCAAAGGCTTCTATAGGAGAGGATGGGAACCACCCACCACAAAACATACTAAATCATAATGTCTGGACATGCTTTTGGCTATTCTGAACAAAGAAGAATAGAAAGCCTCCATCTCCCAGGCTCTGGAGGATGTCTGTAAGAAAAGATTCTCTTTGGCTGGGACATTCTTCCAAGGCAGCATCAGAGGGAATTGTGTCAAGACACAATACTACAGTTCATGCTCTAAAGGTTCTAATCCATTATCTAGGGACACTGATCCGCACATATATTCCTGTAGATGAGAATGAAAGCAGAAATGTTACGTGTCAGCAGCTGCCAGCAGCTGAAAACATCTCTTTCCATTTAATATTTTGTTCCACTTGAGGAGCTGGAGGTGGGAGGCACAGCCCTGCTGCAGAAGGCTCTATTTTCTGAGGCTGATCCACTGAGAATTGCACTAATCTTGCCTTGCTTTAAATTTAGACTTTGCCTCTTGTTTTCTTCATACACGAGAGCCAACCATGTCATCAAGAGCCCTTGCAAGTTGCTTTACTCGCTGTCACGCCTATTTTCTCTTGCTAGGTATCAAAATGCATCGCACTTTCCATAAAATTGGATCATAAAAGCATGCTGCCCTGTACTAGCACTATGAGATGTGGCAGCAAATCTATCTCCTTCACATCCAGGTGGGAGTTTTGTAGCAAAATAACCACCTGCCAGCAAGAGGAGGCTCAATAACACAGCAAGTTTGTTTGCTTGAAAACTACAGCTATTTATGAAACTACACAATAATTACTTCTGTAACTCCAGTTAAAAAAAAAAAAAACAAACCAAGAGACACTTAGAATAACATATTTGTCAACATTCAATTGTTAATCCTTGCTTACAGCTAAGAGGGCACAACACCTTTCTTTGTGGGCTTCACTGCTCTCTCCCTATTAAGGACGTTTCAGAGACACTTAGACCACTACTGGATGAGAAATAGCAGAAGCTAAAGTTAACTACTCACAGCTGTGCACATCATGTATCCCAGACCAAAGTCAAACCGGCACTGCTCATTCATGGAGTAGTGAATCCCTGGCAGCTGTGGAAGGGAAGGCCAGTCGTGTTCGAAGGGATCATCCCGCAGACAATCGTAGGAACTGCAACAGGCAAAAATTACAGGAACAGATGGGGCTGTGAGGCTTGCATAGTGTTTGTGGTTTCATTCCTTTTGTTCCAAACAAAATAGAGCCTACAATTTCTCAGATGCTGGTCCTGAAGAGCAGCTAATATTGCAATTACGCTCACATTCACTTTTAACATGTCATATCCACCTTCAATGGATTCTACACGTCTTTTTTGAAGCCCTTCCATTGTAATTTCCATTTAGCTTGCAGGTAAATTCCTATCAGTCTCCAGGCTCCTTATGTGAAAGGAATCAAAGGAAGAATCCACATGAGACCAAGAAGAAAAGAAAGTTTAATTAATTTTCCGTTTGTGGAATTTCTTGCTGCCTGCAGCTGTCTTTCAAGTGAGGTTTCAAAAGCAGAGGCCAGGGTAACCAGCCCAGAATATCACTGAACTTACAGTTTCCCTGTGACCTCCCTGAGAAGCAGTGACTCATTTCCAGACTTAACAGAGGTGCACTTTGCTGCCTGCATTAACCAGCTGGGTTTGTTCCCTCTCTCTGCTTCTCCTGATCACTCCCAACTCCATCCATAGTTTAAGCTAGGTTTCCTTTCTGTGTGATGAATGTGGAAGTTTCTCCTCTGCTCCTAAGGAGTGAGGACAGCCTGTAGAATTACATCTGACCAAGCCATGTCAGGACAAAGGACTGATGCCAGTACCACCAAATGGTTAACACAGTGTAAGTACTGGTTGATTCACAACACCAGCACAGTCCACAGGATCTCTGAAATGTCTCCCAGTCATTTAACAGACATGAGAACACAATACATGAGCCTATCCTGGCAATCATTAAGGTTGTCTTGAAGATACCAATAGCTGAAAGCAGAATTTGAGGTTAGATTTACTTCAAAGCAAACCATCATTCTGCTTTGTTATAAGACATTTTAAAAATAGTTATATTTAAAAGAACGTAAAGCAGCCCTCTTGGCCAGATGATTTTTATTTAATGGCTAAAGCTCTGGAGGATCTTGCTAATTGAAACAATCACACTTCCCCCACAATATTTTTATCCCTTATTGCCACACCTAATATATCCACAATAATAAATATACTGACAAAAAGATTGAATCATGTTACTTCATATATTTTGCTACACTTTTCCCTATTCATTTTCAGTTTTTTCTGGTTATCATAGTAGTTTCCCCGCATTTTTCTGCACAATTTGCATATAACAACAAGGGGAAGTTTTTTTCTCTGTTAGGAGCACAACAATGGTTACAAACAACAGAATTTGTCAGGGAACTCCAGCACAGGTCAAACGCCTGAAGTGTCAGGTCCAAAAGGAAGGCAAGGGGCATGGATGGAGATGTTTAATCAGCTTTTGCATTCAAGGTACTGAAAGTTAAATTAACAACTGAAGAACTAATTCTAGAACAACGTGTGCTCTTTAGATATCTACTAAAGTCAAGAAATGTCTTGAGCACTTAAAGGGCAGATCTTCCTCTCTAGGCAGCACTATCTTGTCACTGACAGGTATCCTAAGCAACAAATGGCAAGACACACACCACACTGCTGGGTAGCCAAGGCACTCTGCCAGTAACAGATTACAGTAGGGAGGGAGGAAAGTTAGCAATGAGATTCATAATAGCACCTTCCATCACTCTTGAGAGGACAGTAAATACACCCTCGACGTCCAGAAAATGAACAGATGTAAATGAAATGAGAATAATTTCAAAGGGACTGACGTCAAATGAAACGTGAGAGGCAGAATTGCTCTTACACGCTCCCTGCTGGAAGGGGAGAGGCTACCAAAGAGTACTCACTGGAGATAGCGGTTCAGCTCCTGCTGGCTGCAGCGGGACCAGTGGAAGCGGTGGAAGGCAGCTTGCACCAGGGGGGCCATGATGCTGCCCAGCCGGACCTCGTCCCCACAGCGGTTCCCTTGGCCATCATGCTCCATTCCTAAACTGCCCCGCACACGACAGAGACACAACAGTGACGCTGCAGGTGGGCTCGGAGTGCCCGAGTGCTTCCCCCTCCCCAGTGTCACCAGTGGTTGATGCCAACACGGTTCTGAAGGCCCGTGGCCCTTGTCCACATGAGCAAAGTCATGAGAAATAAGACAGGGTGAGGCTGAAGCTAAAGAGCTGGTCTGGAGTAACTCCCACATGGAAGGATTGACCCTTGAGAGTACTTTCATGTCATTAGCCTAATTCACTCTCAAAAAAACTAAAAATGCTTTTTTTGGACTTCTGTACGCATGCACATTTGTGAATTAATACAGCTAAATGTGAATCCATTTCTGAATTACTGAGCCTGTCCACCCTCCAGGAATACTAACAGAAATGTACTCATGCTCTAATCCGGAGCTATTCAGGAATTTATATAACTTCTAAAAAAATCACACCTTAGCTTAATTCAAAGTATTTTGCAACTGTAGACAAGTCCTTCGCATGGAAAGAAAGAAAGACACCACAAAAAAGCTAGTTCAGACAAGCTGCTGCTGTTGCCCAGGAGCAACCCCACATTGTTTAAATGTGAAACAGCCTGGAAAGTGCTGGGTGCTTTCTAGAAAATTACCCCAAGTTACAGATATTTTAAAATTTCTTTTTGGCTTTATTATGAATATGTTTGCTTCTTTGTTAAGACCTTATATTGCATTTTTAATAAGCACTATTGGATTAATATGGGCAATATCTGTCCATAGTTAAACCACATTAACAGATTGGGGCAGAATGTGATTTGAGGGATTATAAACTTTCTTCAGTGGTGTCTCTTAAAGCTCATGCTGTATTCTTTTTAATCCTAATTCAAAAATTCTGGAATCAAATATTATCTGGGTATCAAATAGATGTCTCTGTCTAACTAAGATATGTTTATAATTATTTCAATAAATTTTGGCACTTTATTGTTTAAAAAAGAGAAAGGGCCTGCAGGCTTTCTTAGGGAAAAGAGAATAGATGGAAACTGTTCAGAAAAAGCCTTCTGGTAACTGTTATTCTACCAAAGAGAAAATGGGAAATCAGTGGGAGTTCTCTGCGAACAGGGAAACTAAAAAGATCTGGGAGAAACCAAAGCTCTGACAACTGCTTCCCAGGCACTGGTTCAAATCACGCCAATAGGTAAAATAATTGCATTTTTTATATCAGATATATAGAACAGTTGCAACTGCAGTACTTGGCACCTCGCTTCTATACAGTATTGTTTCCTTTATCAGCAGTAACATATACAGATTATGTGCTTATTTAGTATGGATTGCTTGCAAGAATACTGTGTTCCACTGACTCAGTGAATTCATATTTTTTTATCATGAGCACTTTACATTTCCACCAGGAGACTACAATAAATCATTCAACCTAGTCCCACAGCAGCCCTGGAAGATATTTTGGTATTAGTTCTTTTTTCCATTTGAAAATCCCAAAATAAAAAGCTTACTTAAGATCATAAAGAAAGCTTTGCAAGAGCTGAGACCCGAAACCAGAGCTAACCCCGAATATTGTTGCTTAACATCAATTGCATCTGTCCAATGTCATCAGGGTTTGTCTGTACCAAAACCCATTTAAGGTACAACACAGATGTTCAGTTGTACTCACACATGTCCAGTTTCATGAGCCACCACAAATGCAGATGAAAAACCATCTTCATGGTTGAGAGTGCAGCTTCGGACAGGATGACACATCCCAGTGACAGGAGCGTAGCCTGTGAGAAACAAGTGTTTCAGCAAATGAACAAATACAGAAAGGCAATGCGGTGGGAAGCTCTAGGGCGAGCACCTGTCTTTTGTTGTGACACAAGTACAGCTGAAGTGGTCCTCCCAAGACACCTCTGCCCCCAAACATTTAACAATGTGCTTCTTCATCCATGAAACAAGTGAAACCAGCCTGTTGAACAAGTTAAAACTTCCTGGCTCACCAAGAAAATTCTTGTCACCTTTTGGACTGCCCTACAATTGCCTTTTCTAAGTGAATAAGACAACAGAGGCAATGGACACCACATGCTGCTGTGTGGAGGAGCCCAACACCGTTCCAGCCCTCAGGGAGCGGAGCCTCAGCCCTGTGTTGACAGCAGTTCTTGCCAAATCAAAATGAATGGGAAAGCCCTGAGATTTCTCCCCTCAGGTGAAAAAACTGATCTCACAGGAGGCAGAGGCCTGAAAAAAGGAAAAAGTGGACAGTGCTTGGCCCTGCTGTTCCAGGCCTCTCCATAACAATATTACTTGGCAATCCAGCTTTAACGCAGTGACAGCTTTAGAACTTTTTACACACAAAATCTATTCTTTAATCTTTGGGCATTTTCAGGACTATTTGCATATGGATCCCATCTTCTTGGCTACAGTAAGAGCACAGAAATGATCCAACAGGTAATCAGTAAGAAAAGATAAAATAGTAAGTGAAGCAGTTACAGCTGAAAATGGCCCAACGCAGAGCTCTTGGAGAAAGAAAACATTGAGCACAGCTAAGCAAAAGATACACATTTAAACTTTGCATGACTAGCCTGGCTCAGCGATAAATGCAAATGCAAAACAAACCCAGACACACACCTTGCATGCCTGATGGACCAAAATCCTGCCTAGTGAGGAAGATGGCGTGGTCATGATATTCCGCATGCCCAGTGTCGGGTTTCTGTTGCAAGTAGGCCCAGCGACACACGTTCTCCAGGCTTTGTGAGGGGTTCCCAATCTCTATCAGACTCATAGACTGCAGTCACACAGGGAAAAAAAGACACCAAGAGTGATTTATTAAAAGCGTGGGCAATTTTTTTCCCAACTTTTTCAGGCACTTGACTAAACATCTCATTTCCATTACAAGTTTGATCTTAATTAAGAGACACACACACTTCAGAAACAAATTCAACTGGACCAAGAAAGCAAGAAAATAGCTACAGTTCATGGTTAGATTGTGATCTCCGCATTTAATGAGATCTAAGGTATAACAAAGAAAAAAAAAGATAGAAGAGAAATAAAGAGATGGGTATTTTAATGACAAAACTGATACTGGGTTGTGCACTCTTATTATTTCTATGCCACCCTGGCATCAGTTTACATCATTATCATCTCTTTACCATCTCTTCCAGTCTGGAGATACAGCTCCTGATGGAGCCCATGTCCCTGTTGGAAACACAGCAGTTCTCGACCAGCAGAGACTGACCCAGTGTGGGGAAGAGCAATGTCTAATGGCCAAGGGAAGCCAATCACAACAACTGCAGAGAGCCAGCATCCTGCCCTGTTCATCATGCTTTTGTCATGAAACTGAGCTTTTAAGGCTGTCGTGTCAGACCTTGACACACTCCTCGATGCTGTTGGTGTAAAACTAACTGTACCTTTTCAGCTGTACTTGAATCATTACTTCCAGAAATGGACTTTCTCAGTGACTGTCTTTTAAATAGCATTTTCTTTATCCCATTACTCATCTGAAGATCATTCAGAAGGTAGAACACATAACTTCCCACTGTGAGATGCCATTCTCACGTAAACTGCACGTTACATGGGTGGTGAACTGACATGGCTTGACTGGCTCCAGTGAGCTGATGTGTTAGGTAAGGGGCAAAGGACAGTTCTCTTGAGCAAGGAAGAGAGAGATATTTTAAAATCCAGCTATTACATTTGCCTTTTTTTTTTTTTTGCAGTAGTACTTTCCCAAGAGTTCTCAGCTAGTTCTGCTTGATTCTGTGCACTGCTAAAGACTTTAGAAAGCTTATTGTATGTGGGATATTATTAAATGTATGACTAACTGACTGGTCCCAGGCCTTCCAGGATTTGTAAGAACTACAGATGTGAACCCTGGCTTCTCATTTGCAAAAATTTTATTACCATGACAACACTGTAATCATAACAAAAACCACTACAATTTAGATGCTATACTGTACTGCAAGCATTTGTCATTCCAAAATCCTTAATGTAGAGCAAAACTTCGCCTAGGCCAAAAATAAGAGAGAAGTAATACAATTCATGTTTAAATACAGATGTATTTGATGTATCCTCTAATTGAGTGCATGATCGAGTACATAGAGTATTGACTACATGAAAAAGAAAATCCTAAAAGGGTTGTGGAAGAACAACTGGAATTGATAAAAGAAGTGTCTGCCAAACTGAGGTCTGATTTTGGCAAAACTAAGGTATTACAATTCTGCAAATGTTCAGAAAAACAAATTTATAAACCAAATAGAGGCACAGTTTGGATTCTGATACCACTGTGGAATGAAAAAGTTGTAATATAATCCTGTGCTGGATCATACTGCTTCCAGCCATAATTCCCTTGGAAACTGAACTAATAACTGTATTTTAAATGGTGGGACAGTTGTGGTGCCTTTATTGAACCTCTGTATATTTATAACAACATACTTAAACAAACTTTGAGTCACTAATACAGAGCAAAATCCTGACTCTTCAAGGAAAAACCCTAGTCAGTTAAACAGGGTTTGTCTGTTGCTGAGGTCTTTAATAACATCCATCAGTGGTAAAACAAAAACAAGCAAAGAAACACAAAACTTATCTACATCACTTCCACTCTTCTTATTTCTCCAAAACTGCACAAAGGAGATAAATACTCTCAAGGACCTCAGTGAAAAATCTGACTGCAAGACTCAAAAGCAAGGAATGCTGTAAAATGAAGCTGAGAAACCTCTAGTTGTGAACTGTTTGCTAGTACTTCCTTATGTCATAATGACCTCCTTGTGTATATTCTAAAAAGTGAAAATCACATTATTTAAGACACACTGATCAGAAAACAATGAAAACACGTACCCTGTCAACATATGCTTTGTTTAAGGGTATCCAATTATTTGCAAAGAAATCTTGAATTTGCATGATCAGCAAAAAAGCATAGAAAATAAAACATCAATTGTTTCCTAATAACCACTGCTTTATAGCTTTCCTCTGTCATATGTAATCTCTTCCCTGCCCACTAAACCAAACGCTGATGGACGGTGCAGTCCATCACAAAAGCAAAAGATTTGTCTCTGAATGAACTAAGAGAGCAGGTTGCAGCACTCCTTTGATTAACACTGAGTGTGCCAGAGGCCAGTACAGTCTGGCGCAGCAAACCAGCAGCTCCCGTGGTTCAGGCACTGCACTGGCATCTGCCGTGAGCCAACAACTCTTTCACTGCATACTGAAGCCCATTCCAAGAGCAAAACCACGCGCTCAGTCCAAGAGAACCTCAATGCTTACTTATCAAAACACTGATTTTTGAGTTTGTTTTCAAGCAAATGAAGTTGGACCAACCAGTTAATGTGGAGCATTGTGGTGTTTTTGCATCCAGCACAATGGGGAGAATGAAGAAAACTCTTTGGCGTAAGAGGGGAAACTGAGAGCACTCAAGTCCTATAAAAGATGTTTCAGCTGACCCAACTTCTTTGCCAATGACACAATTTTAACATCATAAAACTGAGCCTTACTGCTCTTTAAGTTGGGAAACAAGACATTCAGTAGGAAGTCAATTATTTTCAGTGTCCACATGCTACAAATGTAAGTAGCAAGTCAAGGTCCTGTCAGTGAGGAGGACTTCAAAGAGTGAGAGGAAAAGCTCAGTCTGCCTGCTGAGTACTCCAAGTCCACTGAGTACTCCAAGTCCACTGAGCACTCAAACCATCTGGTCACTAATCCCTTGTCTTTCCTTGCTGTAATGCAGCAGCCTGAATACAGAAATCCACCTGATTCCTTGCAAATTTTCACCTGAACGCCCACTTTCTGCAGTTTACCAAAGACTTTCAAATCAGAAAGGCTTCAACAGTGCTAACAGCAAATATTGCATAGCTGGGGAACCATCAGTCTGACAGTGAGTCAAGTTCACTGTGCTGTGCAACTTCACAGGCTGAGACCAAAGAACCACAAACACCACGGTCCTCTCCTCACAGTAGGCAATGGCATGGCCAAGGAAGGGAATTAGAGGTAGAGTTTCCCTCCAAAGAACTTCCAAGGCTCCAGTGGTCTTTGGATCAAAGATTTCCTAAGCCAGGCATGCCTTTATATAGAATTTTATCCACTTTTACAGCTGCCTTGCCTTTACAGATAAACGCTGCTGTCCTGAAGAAAGAAACTTAGGAATCATGGGACCAGGCAGAGCTTGTTAGTAGATAGGGCAGATGTCATATGTTTTAGAAGGATGTTGGCCAAAAATTACTCTTGTAGAGATATCAGATAACACTTAATAATATTTTCTTTTGGCAGTCAATGTGGGCTTTCATCAGACACAGGAGAGTCCAACCCTTTATTAAATGGACAAAGCAAATGAGAAAGAGGAAAAGAGATGAGCTGTGTACAGTAATAAGTGCTGAAAGGTAAAATCCCTCTTTGTCACACTGCAAACAGGGGAAGTTTGGGGGCCAGCAGGCTGCACATGGGGAAGAGACGTAGGTGTTACTCTTGGCCAGCAAAGGGCCCACACTGCCAGGAACATGCAGGTCCTGCAGCTGGCGGGGAGCTCCGACCTGGCTGGGAAGGACCTCTTTCCAAGCAGGACAGCAGGCATGTAGAGAGCATTACTCAGCTGATCAGCAGGGAAACTGCCAATGGAAAGAGAAACTTTCCTTCTCACAGCAAGAAGAGCAAAATATCTGTGAACTGCTGATGGAAACAGATGGAGATGTTGGCCAAGAAGTGGAAAGGGCTCAGCTGGGAAAACATCCCCCAGGCGAGGGGACAACACAGAGGGTGACGAGGACAGTCTGCCCTACAGAACCAGCCGAGGCCTTTTCTCTGGGAAACTCAACATCTACCAATGCTGTACATTTTCCATCCTTTTTTTGATTCTGCCTTCATTTTTTCTCCACTCCCTTCCTTTTTTATGGAAGCAGCGAAAAGAAACCTAAATAAAAATAGAAGACAACTGAGTTGCAACTAACATTCACACAAAGAGGCAAAGCAGGGCAGTAAGAAATGGTTGAAAGCCAGAGAGGTTTCTGAACCTTCTTTGCTACCTGTCTCATCCTTCAGGAAGTTATCAGTGTGATGTTCAGTTCTCTCATATGAACACACTGAAGAACAAGTCATTCATGAAGCTGACTGGAAAGTCCTTCAAATACTTGCGGAGTTTGTGGGGCAAGGAAGAAATATGTAAATTTTTTTTTCTTTAACAATGTCAAAGTTATCTTAGAAGAAAACTGCAACTTTAGTCTATATTCTACCCTTACTTTTCCAGAATGCTTAAGTTGCCAGCCCACGTGAAAGACGCATTGGTATCACATAGGGAATGGCAGCTCCCCTGAAAAAACTGTTTTATTTATCTGATATTTGACGTCACTGGGTACAACTTTGCTAAAGTGATGATGAGCAGGTACTTGGTTATAAGAACATAAGAAATTTAGGCTGGTCAGAAGCTTGGGACCTTTCCTAACTCATCCATTAGGTGGTGCTCCAAGAGTACCAACGGAGAAGGCTTTGCAGCTCTTCAGTAGCTCCAGAAGGAGCAGAAATATTCTTAACATGACAGGCTTCAAACTATGGCAGCAAAAGTTGGGCCATAGCAGTGCACACATTGAGGAAACAATTTAACGTATGACTTTCCCTTCCTGAATGTGTAAAGTCTCTGCAAAACACACTGTTTACATTGCTTCTACTTGGCACTTCTTTGTTCATTGGATATTGGATTAGAACTTCTATATTCTTCTCTCATCCTGAACAAGACAAGCAAAAGATAAATAAATACAATTATTGAATGTCCATGGTAACCAAACTAACAAAAATAGCTCATTCAGCAAACTGTCATTTTGCATTCAAAGAATTTGTAAAGCTTTTTTATGGCAGCAGTTTGTAAACATTTTTCAGTTTGTAACTCTGTATAAATGTAAGCAGATCAGGAATACAAAGCACTGTTTATGCTATCAGCCAGCTCCACATTCTTCAAGGTCCCTACAAAACACAGTGGGAAATTATAAGCTCTAAGTCTAATATATAAATAAGAGAATTCAAAAATTCACCCAGATAAAAAACAGGAGGGGTAATATCTCCTCTCTTTATCCCCATATGAAACATATGGAAACAGTGCAAAAATATGAACAGCTGCCAAAATGCTATATCATATGTAGGTTCTGGCCTTGCAACTCAGCCTGTGCAGAACTGGTTACTGGATAGGGCCAAATGCTGGGGTCAACAACTCCATCTTCAGACACATTTGTAAGATCAGGGCTTGATTCCTGCTGATTCTTTCAGGTCTTCCACATCTACCAATGTCAGTGGAAAAATAAGATACTCAACTCACATTCATGACTTAGTACAAGGAGAGGCTGGAGGAGGCTCAGGAAGATCTCAATATATAAAAATGCCTATTGGACAGGGAATAAAGATGACTGAGACAGTCTTCTCAGTGGTCTCCACAGAAAGGAGAAGAGGCAATTGGCAAGAAAAAAAGCCTTTAGGAGTGTTACTGTAGTTTTACTGTAAGAGTGGCCAAATATTGGGAAGGCCTGTCCAGAGAGGTTATTGAGTCTCTGGAAATTTTCAAAACCCAGTTGGACAAGGTCCTGAACAACCTGCTCCAGGTGACCTTGCTCTGAGCAGGACAGCTGGACTAGATGATGTCCAGAGGTCCATTCCAAGTACAGCTGTTCTGTGACCCTAATGGGCAGCTAACAACCTCCTTGCATTGCCAGGCACAGGTGCACTCAGCCAGTCTTTGCATCTTCCTGGGAGAGGCAGAGGTAAGTGGAGGTGCTCATCCCTTTCCCTCCATGGAAACAGCAGGGCCAACAGCAAAAGAGTAAGGACAAATGCCAGATTTAAGGGATAAACTTGATTTGTGCTTCCAAGGCTACCCTCTGGGAAACAGAGAGAAGAACCTGATTCAGACTGAACCAGCACTTCCATCCTGGCTGAACCAAGAATATCACCCCTGCTTGCATCAAGCTTAGACGTGAAAAGGTCAGATAGGAGAGATAAAGAGAGCATCATTTTATTAAAAGATCAGAGGTAAAGTCCTGTCTCAAATGAAGGCAGCAGGAGTTCTGCTAACATCTCAGACGTACACAATTGAAAAGTCCTTCTCAGTTAACAGTCCTGTCCTATGAGGCTGCAGGCATCCACCCCATAGTACCTTCTTCCTGAACTGCCACCTCAAAGTCGTTTGGGTTTTCTTCCCTCCTCTAAGCTATTTGAAAGGCTCTCTGCATTGGTAGCCAGGTTCCGCTTTCACGCTGACGAAGTTAACACATGGTCGGAGTCCAACCATTTGTTATGGTGCCAACACTGATTTACAGCTTACGTGGGCTTTCTCTCCCTACTGGTTGCATTTCCAGATGCTACAGGGCAGATCCAGCATCCCTCAGCCCATCCCACCCTGCTCCAGGATAAATCCAGGCCACTCGGGCTGTGCATGGTGCCAGAGAAGAGCTTAGGGGTGTCCTGTACTGCCACATTCAGATTTCCCAAGAAATAATCCTCACAAATCCTCAGGTGGCTGCATTTATTGAAGCCCCTGCAAAATTTGCAGTCCCTGCAAAATTCTTTCCAAGTGTTTTTTCATTAATCACTGCATTAATTGCGCCAATGCCAGCTAACATGTGCTTTCCTCTGAGCTGTGCAAGGGCAGCTCATCTGCACACAGAGTCACCATTGTCAATGGACAGAACGTGGGGCTGGAGCCAGGAATTTATGAGGTCTTATCCCCAGCCTGCCAGTGGCCTTCCGTGTGGCCTTGGAAAATAACACTTAACATCTTTGTTTTTTTAGCTGTAAAATGGGAATAATAATCTTTATTCATTCACCTCAAAGAGGCGATGAGAGGACTTTATGCAGTGCTCAGTATTTAAATGTTTCCAAACAAATCTTAGAGTAACCACTCAAGGTTTTTAAATGCATGCTCAGCTCATCTCTTGCAACCTCCTCTGCACTTGGTGCTCATGGTTGCTTTGCTTATTTTCCTGAGTATTCTAGAGCTAGCTGGATTACAGAGCTGTTACAACCAAAATAGGTCTAAGTGGAATAATTCACACAAACATTGAATTATATTAATCTCAAATATATCCGCAGTTGCCAAAATTTGGAACCAATCTTCCTACTACTGAAGTCAAAAAGGCAGAAGTGAGCCAGCTCATCTTTTTCCCATTTGAAGAAAAATGCACTGCATGTACCCTGTTTACTTATTTGCAGTATCCCATCACATCAGGAAAGCCAGTGACTTTGGAAGTCAATGTCAAGAAAATGCAGAGAAATGCATTGTGGCTTCTGAAGCCAACACAGATCTGTAGCAGCCTTTGCAGAACACATTTTTCTATCCTAATGATGGAATTGATAAATGAGTGGGCAGCAGCAAGGCACAGCTGACGCCTTCACATCAGTCTCTGGTACATCATTTGTTGAAAGTACTAAGAGAAAAGTGGGGAGTCAGGGAAAGGCTGGCAGCTCCTGCAAAGTCCTGCAAAGCTACCCCAGCCTCAGCCCAGCCCCACTCTGCCTGCTCCCCAAACACACCACCCAGCCAGAGCCCAAGCCTGGTGCTCTTGGCAGGGCTCAGCCTCCCACCCCCTCAAAGTCCTGAGGTGATAACTCACACAAAGTGCTAATTCAGTAAAAGCATGTCAGATATTTTGAATTCATCCCTGAAGTAATTTCAGCATGTGATCACCAAGGAATAGCTTCCATTTTTTCATTTTACCAGGGCCATTAATGCTATTCCTGAAATTACTGAAACTTCTGCATGTACAGTTGCCTGTGTTTGAGAATATTAAAAAAATAACGACATTTGAAGGAGTGGAGTATCTTCAAGCAAGAACCAGTGAAAGGTTCGTTGCTATGCAACTCAAGTATTGTCCATATTATTCTTATTAACAGATGATATATTGTATAAAATAATATAATCATCTAAAAAAATCCACAATACAGTAGAAGACTGCACAGGGGTGGAGACCTGACAATACCTGAGAGTGCTGCCATAAACCTGACGCTGATGGTACATACTTCATCGATTACAGAACTATAATGTAATTATTATGATTATTTAAATGGCACCCTTGATAATATATATGAATTGCCTGCAGTGAAGCAAATGAATCTGAAGATATCAGCTCCATGCTTTCAAAAGAAATGCTTGCTCAAACAAGACTGGGATAACATTTTCACGTTGTGAAACCCATCAGGCTGCTTCATTCATGCACTGCCTTGACATGTATATGTACCCACTTAATACTATGTATTTTAAATATATGTATTCCTAAAAGTTGTTAGTGTGGGGGATAGTAAAATATTCAAGGCTTTGTTCTAATTCCTCAGAACAGGTTCAGAAAATAAGAACTATACACTTCTCTTTTCCACTGCTAAATTATCCCAAGCCTCTAAAGAAAAATCTCCTCACCTTCTACTCCCTGGTACTAGTCCTCTGATCAGGAGCTTTAAAAACATAAACAGAAAAGGATGTATTCTTAAACAGCCTGGCATGCAGGTCCCCACACCATAAAGTAGAAGAGCTCTGAAATTATATCCTTTATATATTCTTTATACTATTTTTAGAAAGCCATTGATTGTCTTTCATGTTAACAAGGATCAGATACAGAAATGCAAGAAAAATTATCATTGGGGCAAGCTTGTGATAATAGAATTATTCCACTGAAACCAGCAGGACAACTCAGAAACTAAAGCACTGTCCACTGCAGATTATGGATGTGGAATCCAGAAGCAGAATATCCACAAGCAGATTACACAGTCCTGCAAATGCTACTTCTGGGATGCAGCCAAAGACCCACCAAGAAATGATGGCTTTTGTCCTCCACCCCAACTCTCCTCTCTAAAGAATACGAAACTGCCAACTTCCAAATTATAAATGGACAAGGCTTTGCTCTTCACAGCATAAAAAGAAATCCTTCAGATGGAATGATGACTGCTGTATCCACTGTCTGCCATCAGGAAACTGGAAGAAGTTACCAGAGCTCAGAGTAGTGTAGACCTATAAGGCTAAAAGGGTCAAACATAACAATTAGGAAATACCCATGAACTAAGGATTGCAAAGTGACTAGCCCAGATACTTATCTGCTGGCTTCCACCACTATTGCAACATCAGATTTGTATGAGATTCATAAGTCAATCTGCAATCAAATTTTTGCCATTACAGCAATCACAAGGATATTTCAACTATTTTGTAATTCAATGTTAACTACACACTCCATGAACTTTCAATCACAAAATAGCAAATATGACCCTTTTTATCTTTTATTTTAGCACATACACCTGATTAAGTTTATCCAAAATACATAACTACATTGTCATCATCATCACTGCAGGAAAAGCAGAGATGGATTGGTGGTTTTAGCTCTCAGATGGGGAAGCTCCAAAAGAAAAATGCAACCCATATCCAGGTAATCAAGTCTCCAGCACAGTCCAGACTAAACCTCAGAGCTCCCTCATTTGCACCAGGGAGGAAAATTCTCAGCTGATACTGAGCAGGGTAAACTGGTGAATGCCAGTGGAGCTTCATCACTGACACCATCTGCATTGGCTCTTTGCTGACAGCATTCCAGCACTTTCATGAACAGACATGGAATCATCCAGAATCCAGGTTTACTATATGAACATGCAAATGCCAGCAACTCCAGTCACAGGAAGGTGCATGAGACTTTAATACTCTGCTCTGAGCAGCTGGCCTGATGCTGCACTGGAGAGCACGAAAATCCCATGTTCTTAACCAAAGCAGCTATCAACATACTTGAAATGCCCCGTTCCTGTTTCCATGGAATCTGATGCTGACTTGGCAATAACAGGACACAGGTACTGAACAGATCAATACATTTGAAACTCATTTAACATTTTGTTCCTCATTACCCAAGTTTTGCCTGTGGAGCAACCCCTTCCACAGAAACTGAGAGAAAGAACACTTGATGCTTTTAATTACAGATTTGATCTGCAGAGCTCTTGCCTTCTGGCCCCTATTCCACAGAGCTCCCATTAACTTTAAGCACATGTGTAGTTCTACTGACAATAAGCACAAGTATAAACGAGTTCTTAGAAAGAGACTGTGCCCCTCAGCATCTTCCAGAACTGACCTTGTGTTTACTGTTACTTACATACAGTTCTACCAGAATATGCTGTGGTTTCTTTAGGAACTAAAATGTTCTCTATGTTTCATAGACTATTCTAAACAAATCTGAAAAGACAGACTGCCAGAGCTAAGCAGTAACTTTAAATGACACAGGGAAAACCCAGAAGAAATTGAAATTATTTGAAATGTAAAATTCAAATGATAAACAAATATATATAAACATGAAAGTTCTTTATATTCATAGACTGGAAAGGATAATATATATGAATTAAAATACAAAACAAATACATGTCACCAGTAACTGCACTGTTCATAAAAGAATGAAGTCTATAGATATTGATATCCTCCATTTAAATTAACCTTTCCTTACCTTGCCGTAGCTCAGCAGGATTATCCTCACCAAGACAACATTAATGTGAGCACCAAGGGACTCATCATGATAAATTTCATTAACCTGCAAAAGAGTTCAGCACTTTAACAATGGTAACTATGAAGGCAGTGATACAGTTGGTACCTTTTATGCTCTGTCATTAGGCCAGACACCACTTTGTGATCATATTTAAAACATGAATAGTTCCATTAATGAGAGAGGGAATGGGTTTTTTTCCAAACTCTGTTGTAGTCTCATAACAGGTCCTAATTTAGGGAATCATTTAAAATAAATATACTCTCAGAGACTCTAGATTAACAAGTGTATAAGTGCCAGCCTAACTGGACTTGGAAGTATCATGCTGCACCCACATGATGCAGCTGAGCTGACCCATGTGTATCCACTGCAGCCTGGGGCACGGCAATCCAGGCAAAATCCCAAATATCTCTCTGCTGAGCAGGACCATGCATAGGGAAGGGCATGAGTGAGCAGAGAGACAGGACCTCTCTCCCGAGAGCCATTCACTGGATCAGCTCAGCTGCATCCTGTAACTCTTCCATCTGGGACACATCACATCACTCTCTGCCAAGAGGATGTACCTCCCCCAAAAAGCTGGTCAGGCACATGGGCTGGCTTCATTGTGTGTCAAAACTCATCAGTGTTAAACTTTGCAAGCAGAACAAAGGCTACAAAATGCCAACAAATTAAAATTTTTACACCAGAACTACATAACTGAACTCGCACATGGGGAAATCACCCCAGGAACACTGAAAAGAAAATTGTAAATATTTAGAGTAGAGAATGAAATGTGGATGAATAATGATTGCTTAGGAAACACTGCTATAACCAAGCTGGGCAAATATTAACTGTAAAGAGGCTGATTTAAGTATTCAGTGATGAAGACTGCATGAGACTTGGCCAAATGGCAGGGGTTTAGCTTTACAAATTAGAAGAGGCAGCTGCGATCCCTGCAAGGCAAGTTCCTTTTCTAAAACCTCCTTCCCTTGGTAAAGGTTGCACCAAACTGAACTGTTTTGCTGGCTGGACCTAGATTTCATTTATTCCTGCAAACTAGATTCATTACTTCAAGCTAATAAATAACTTTCAGGGAACCTTTCATTTGAAACATGGTAAATAATGTCCTGCTACTTCAATCAGCCCCAGTTTTAATGGCCCATATTTTATCTCTTCAAAAATCATTAAAATTAAATACATCAGTGTAGGTTTTGCTAAGCAATCCCCACTGACATTTTAAAGTGAATTTTAATTCATTTCATCAGTATTTTTTGACAGAAGAGCCTTATTTTATGCCTGGTAGACATCCAGGTTTTTAACAGTCCTGAGTGTCCTGCTGAACCACAGCTCCAGGAGGAGGCTCACACCCCCCAGGGCACCTAGGGAACATTCTGGGGGATGCGTGGGACCCAGGCTCGTTACTGGTTGATAAGCAAGCAGATCCTTGGATTAAGATGATGGATGAGGAGCCCATGGCTATGAGTGGTTTCAGAGGCTTCTGTTTTCATTGCGGTGTAGAAGGAGTTGATTATGTTCAGATTTGCTTTGTCAACAACCCCTCTAGAAATCAGATCATCTCTTTGCACATTTAAATAAGACTTTAGAAAACTAACTTTATATTCTGAAATTTTAAAAACTCTCTTATTTTTACTTTGAGGACCATTGCTGAACACAGATTATAAAGCGGTAAGACATAAACACATTTTGCTTTACAAAAATTCTCTCACCCGGGAAAAAGACCCTTGAACGTTGTCAAGGGAGGCAGGGATATTAATTTGCTTCCCTCTTTGTGTGGTGGGAAGAGAGCACTCACATCAAGGATATGAGGTTGAAATAAGCTGTAAATTACCTGTATATGAAATGAGTATTAAACAAAAACTGTTGTGTATATAGGACAGTAAACACAGCATGTAAATAAGTATTTAATTAGTTCGCAAAGCATAATCCAAATTGGTGCACACCACTCTCTCATTAACTTCCAGAATTTAACCTAAGCCTCTTTTAACAATTGTTGAGTAACCGAACAACTGTATCGCTGTTGTGTGCCAAAGGGAAACTTGGCTTGAAAACATTGATGGAACAGAATTAAAACACTGTTTGACTATTCATGCAAATGACATCTAACAAACAAACTGTGAATGAACAGAAAAGCACAAGCACTGTAAAAAGCTGCTTGGTTCTCTTGGGATTCTGGATTTTCTGCAAGACAGTTGGCCAATTCAAAGCTCTAGGTCTTGGTTTCATTAATAAGGATGAGCCCAAGCCCTCTTCACACAGCATTTTTCCCTGAGCTAAACTGTGTTTTGCTAGGAGTGTCTCACTGCACACAGATAACATGCTGAAATAGATGCTTTTCTTTTTCTTCAGCAAATCACACCTATTTGTTTCAGAAAGCTGTTAGAGATACAAGATCCAAGTGAACGTTGTGCTCTCAAAGATTCATGAAAAGTACACACACTGAAAGGGCCACCACAATCCCTAGCTCAGATTCTTCACATTTCCACCTCTTATTTCAACAGGAAAGCAGAGTCAAGCTAATGCAGCTCAATGTATAGGGCAGAAAATGACCAACCAGCCTGTGTAATCAGAAAGCTCCAGGCTTGAGAGCGACTTACAACTTTGAAACCTACTTTGAAAGCAGAGATAATCAGACAATGGAGAGACATGTTCAGATGTCTGTGCAATAAATACACACAGCTGTGAAAAAGAGTGCAAGTACTTTTTCAGCACTGCATCTCCATGTACTTCAGCAGGACATCCTGGTTCATGTCAACAGAAGAAAAGCCAGAGTCAATCTCCTGTTGTTCTTAGATCAGTAAGTCTAAAATTAAGTTGCTGCACAGGAAAAAAAAACATACACAGAGACCATCCCAAAATCCCAGCTCCTGAACTGAAGGCAGTGAATGCATTAAATCTTGATAAATGTCCTACAGTGATTCAGCATTTATAGAGGGTGATGAACAAGGCTGGGTAAATCTCAAAGAATTCAAAGCACAGTGAAATACTGTAAAGAGACTTTCATCAAGCTGTTGTAGTTCGCTAACTATTTTGGGATATCTTTGGTTTCTTTTTCTGGGATATTTCAAAGGAAAACATGCATTTCTATTTAAAGTTTCTGTGTAGAAATCAGGCTGGCACAGATTGATGCTACATAAGAAAAACAAAGACTTTATTTACTTTTTTCATCTGTCCCTCTCTGCTAATTTTATAATTCTTCTGCCTTAAGCAAGTTTCAAGTCAGCACAGTAAGCACATAGAATACATCAAAAAGCTAAAGGCAAGCCAAGCGCCTGTGAGGTGCCTCATGCTTTGTAAAAGAAGCCCTGGAAAGTTTTGATTACTGAGCAAAGCACGGCCCGATCCTAAAAGGGAATTTTGAAAGCTCCTGTAACACAAATAGTAATCAACAGCCTGTAGTTCTGCTAGTCTTGGTGCAGAGCAGGTTACCTGCTGATAGAGCTGGCAGGATTTTTAGGGAAAGTCAGGTGGTTCCCTGGATCCCTAATTAAACCAATGCGCCATAGGAGAATAATTTGCGTATTTTGGCAAATCATCAGCAAACTCATGCATGCAGTTTGAAGGAGTTCCCAGCCTTGCAGAGTTTGTTAGTATCTGCTGTGCAAAAGGCAGATCATTTCATCACAATGTGGCTCCTGGACCATAACCCGTTGGGTTCATCCCAAGGTGGCTCCATGGGTTGCTCCTCACGCCTGGGTAAGCGCCGCTCCCTCGGGCTCCTGAGCACACACCCCTGTTGGACATTCAACAGCTTCAACCTCGGGCTTCATCAGTGTCAAACAGCCCCGACCCAGTGACAGTGGCCATCAGAGGGCACATCTGACCATTTGGAGAGGGCACAAACCAAGAGTCATCTGGTTTTGCAGCCACCACAAATTGCTGATCCATCCAAGCTGATTAGCCTGCTCTTTGATCACCCAGCATCCTTACACAACTGCTGTTGCAGAAACTACTGATGGCTACGTGCTCCCGGGCAGAGCTGGGACCATGTGTGGACCTCTGCCAGAGCGATACTGGAGGAGCTGGAGAGCATCAGCTCCTTCCCTGTGGGATGGCAGAGCTCCTGGTAAGCCATTGTTAGAGCCCAGCCCAAGATGCAGCTCATTCATCAGATCATAATTATCTGCAGCAAAGCCTCAGTGCCTGGTGGGCATCCAGTGATTGTCTATTTCTGTAAGAAACGTCTGTTTTAAATTACAGAATAGGAACCAGAAATGTCATGGTGGATACTAAGCACAAGCTTCTGTGATCTGACCCTCCCAAACGCGTTCCCCTCTCACTTTATTTTTCTGTGGTCCCACTTCAAACACCACTATGCTCTTCAATTTTCATCACCTCCTTTATGCTTTTGAAGATCCCAAATGAGCATTTCTGACATTCCCAAAGCTTTATCTTAATCCCACAGGAATAACATTACATAATTCCTTTGGTGGATGTGCTATGGTCACATAGAAAGTCATAAGACAAAATCAAGGGCTCCTAGTCTCCTTTTCTAGTCGTTACAAGGCATTTCCTCATTTCCTCAGAGAGGAACTCTTCTTTTTCTTGAAATCTTTGTTGAGCATCACAAGGAAAAAAGAAGAATTAAAGCATACAACACACATGAAACCTAAAGGTCAAACTGTGATCTCACATTTGGAAAACATCTATCATTCTGCTCAAAACCATATACACCAGACAGTTTTACAAGAGCTTGGCAATGTACATTGCAAAACAGAGATAAGAATCTTGCATTTTCTATGCAAATATGAGTCCGAGTCCTGATTTACCTTCCCTGGTGTCAGAGTCAGTAGATGTTACGAAGTCCAAGTTAGCTGCTTCTGATCAAAATGAAAAACATTCCCCAGCAGATGTGTTGGCAAGGCACTAGGTAGCTTCATGTTACGGGTCTCTATCTCATCTTCGACTGTAACGTTGGCTTTAGAAAGGTCGTAGACTTTGTTTTCTGACTTCACGAATAATTTATTTTTCTTAGTTCCACCCGCAGGCTCTTGGAACTTCTCATTCTTGCTCATAAACCACTGCTGTTTCTCTAAACACTGTAAATTACCTTTGCACCAGCAGACTCAGTATTTTTCTGAATTATTGTCTCAAGATCATGTTAATAAAATCAACTATAACATCATAAAATAATTAAGCAGACTGATTTATCACTTTACTACAAGGGACAGGGGTGTGGTGTCAAAGTAATAAATATGGTGACCTCTTCAAATCTAAGTGATTTGGTTAAGAAAAGCATCCAGAATTTGAAAGCTGATCCTAATTATCCACACTCCATCACACAAACTACACTGTCAGAACTCAGAAGTCCCTGGCTGAAACTTTTGTGGCTAAAGCTCATGCTGGTATTTGGAGTAAAGGAAAAAAATCTATCTTTTAACAGTACCTACCCTCTACCCTGAGGACAGTACCAAAACCTGTGTGATAGGGCAGCAAGGCACATTCCAGTTACCAATAATGAGCAATGCTCACCTAACTGACACCGGGAATAATATTCCTGTGAAAATGAGCACAACCCCTAAGAGTTCTGAGAGGGTCTTTCCTGCAGGAGCCCCTGAATGCCCGATCACAATTACAGCTTCCACTGTAGGGTGGCAATCAAGATAATGAACAAAAATAACCTCATGGAGGCCTCTTCAGACACTGTTCACACCAGTCACAGCTACTGGTTTATAATGAACAGTCAAAACGCGAAGTTAACTCACATACATATATTTAAATTTTCAAACAAGCTGTAATTCAGCTACTGACAGCTCAAGTCCCTCAGATGAATAGAGTTGGACTTACATTTGTTATTTGTGGAACTTCTTAGAGTTAGTTCAAATCTAAAGTGCCCATATTAAAATAAACTAATTTTAAATAATGAGCATTGGTAGCTTATGAATTATTTAATTTTCAAAAATCCAGCCAAATTCTACATTATTGAACTATCCTTCTGTCTAAAAAAAATGCTTTTTAGTTTAAAAAGTATGATTCTGAAGACAGGGAGCACCATTATTTCAATGTATTCAATCATCACTTTCTTTTTAACAGCTTGAATTAGACATGCTTTCAGGTTTTTGTCCAACTGTCAGTTAGAAACCGATGGCATTTCTGCCCTTTCCTCTCATTAGGGACTTGCTGTTCTGTACCTGCAAACCTTCATCCCTCATCAGCCAGGGATATGAGAGCAGAAATCTCATCTATAATAGTAGTATCATGTACATCCTATTAAAGAGGACAGATAACACATTCAACAGCGCCTCAGGGCCACAATTTCAAAGACATGTGTAGTGCTGAAAGATGCAGGTGAAAGACTCCAGGGACTTTCCAAAGCCCCCAGCTGCATAACTCTCATTGATTTCAGTTATTCAAATATAAAGTTGTTCAATGTATTTGTTCTGGAGTTGAAGTTTCACTTGAAGGCTGGAGGTTACATAATCCCATGAGCTAATTTTTAATACTGATTCTCACTGATTTCAAAGGCAGGTAAATGACTAAATGCTCAGATAAATCTAGCCCAGAGTGAGGCATAAATCCTATTTAGGGTCTATCTCCCTTTGAAATACAAGCAATTAGGCACTTAGCTACTTTGAGGAGATGGGGTTTGGTATCACAAATATTTTGGTCATATATCCATTACATGAATATGTATAAATATTGTAATATTGGACCTTTTACAGTAAAGGAATGGAAAAGAAGTTAAAAGATTTTTACCCCTGAAAATTGCTTAATCCTGGAAACTACTTTTAAGAGGGTTATGAAATGATCAGAGAATTTCAGCACCAGCGCTGGCTACCAACATCCACTTCAGAATCAATTAACTCTTTAGGCTGGAAAAGCTCTTTAAGATCATCAAGTCCAACCATCAACCCAGCACTGACAAGGCCACCACAACACCACGTCTCCAAGCATCACATCCAAACATCTTCTAAATACTTCCAGAGATGGTGACTCCATCCCTTCCCTGGGCAGCCTGTCCAGTGCTTGACAATGCTTCCCACGAAGAGATTTCTCCAAATATCCAGTCTAAACATCTCTTGGAGTAACTCGAGGCCATGTCCAGATCCCACTGCAGAGCCATCCAGCCCTCCAGCAGATCAACCCTCCCATCCACCTTGGTGCATCTGCACATGAACTGAGGATGCACTCAGTTCCCTAATCCAGATCACTGATATTAAACACTTCTGGCTCTGGGGAACACCACTTCGGACTGGCCACCAACTCGATTTGGTTCCATTCCCCACCACCCTTTGGACTTGACCATCCAGCCAGTTTTTATAACCCTGTAGTCAGTGCACCCATCCAAGCCATTCAACTCAATGACATCCATTCAGCACCCTTCTCCTCCTTCCAAAGCATCCTACAGTGAAAACCTTTTCTTTCCCAGCCAACAATGTAATTCTCCAATGCCACTTCTAGCCTTGCACTTCTCTAATGTTTCCCAAACAATTGCACAAGCAGATATAATTACTGGGGGTTTGAGATGCTTTCTTGCTGAAATCGAATTACCTTCTATGTTCTTGAGTAACTAAAGAGCTACAAGATTCCACCCGAATATCTCTCCTCTGTGCAATGCTCCTGCATGCTATAAATACAAAGTTAATTTGTGCAATGTGTGGGCTCACGCTTGGAAATGCAGAGGACTATGCAGGCCAATATCCTTCCCAGGAAAAAACACAGCATGATGTACAAATGAAAATGGTGCAAATGAGAGGCAGCCGAGGGTCTCGAAAGCGAAAACAAAGGCATATTTTCCAAAGGTGACTGAATTTCCCAATGGTACTGAGCAGAGAAAAGAGAGGAGGTCAAGAGAAACCAGAGTTTTGTCAGAGGAAATGAAAAAGGGGAGGCATGAGGCCGAGCTCACTGCAGTGGAACGGCTGGCGCACAGTCAGACGATACGTGGCTGCAGCCCAACATGTTAAAAATCCTCTGGCATCTATCACCATTTGTTTGGGAGTGACTTCACTTCCAAACTTTGGGATAAATATTAGCACAGCTATTCAAGATAGCCAGGATACCCAGCCCCTGTTTTTTCTCACTTCATGGCTTTTAGGTGTGGACTGTAACACATCACTTAAGCTGCACAAAACAGATTTTACTGAATTTACAGTCATTGCACTGGGCTTGGAAAAAGAAAAAAATATTGTTTTGTTTGGGTTGGTGGTAGGGCTCCACCCAAGATCCCTGGTAAAAGTTATATAAGGACAACTGCTCACACCATCAGGCACAAGGAGATCAAGCACAGTGGGAGAAGCAGCCATGCTGGGAGTTGCTTCTGGGAAAGTAATGTCTTGCCCCAGGAGGGACGATTCACCTAAGATTTATTTCATTTTTGGAACCTCAGAAATTCAACTATTTAATCACCTGTTTTATCCCTAGTAAATACCTTCACTATTATTTTATTTTTTACCATACATTCTTGATTTTACGCTTACTACCTCATTACCATACAAAGCTAATTGATTCTATGCCTTGCTACTACAGGAGGCTAATTGATTACATCCTAAAACCAGCAGGGTACACACAATTTGATGGTTATGAGAGGATCTCCGATTAAATTTAAAAATACAGCTGGAATTGTTTGTAGCTGTCTCTTCTTTTTCAGTGACCTTGACCTACACATCTTATCAGAAACACACTGCATACATGTGACTCCTAATAGCCAGGGACCACAAGGCCTTTTATATTGGGCTCATGTTCTCAATTAAAACCCCCAACTGTTCAAAGAGGTAGAAGAGAGAACAACGGGGGAATCACTGTGAATCTCAGGAAAGGAGACCAAAGCCATGTTCTACACAGAATTACACCTTGCACCCATCTAGCAATGAGGGCAAGAGCTGGAGCTGCCCTGCAGAGGGGAAGGAGAGGTTCTGCACTGTGATGTCCCTTGACACAATACAGGTTCCCAGCACCACCATCTGCAGTAACAAACCCCTCTTGCCTCTCTGTGCTGGAGCTGCAAACAGGACTGGTTACCATCACTCGCCCCTCTGCTAAATTACAGACTCTAGAAACCAGCTGAGTTTTGAAGGAAAGAATAGGACAACACTGATGACTGCCAGTGACTATCCAGAGCCTCTCAAGAGGCCTTGGGGATTTCAAAGAGCTCCTCAAATTTGGGCGCAAGGCATGGGACACATCCTCAGTCCCCAAAAGACGTTTCTACCTCAGAGCTCTCAACAGAACAGTTGCTGCCTGTGCCAAGAGCTGCTGTGCCCTGTGGGGATGGTTACACAGGCTGCACTTTCTAAACCGCTTGCAGAGACAGGCTGCTTAAGAGTTGTTATTTCTTGCAATTTGTGTCTTGGATGGTTTACTATAATTAGGAAAAAGTATATTCCAGAGCTGGAACATTTATGGTTTCTTTACCATTACTGTATATTTTAATTCTTAAAAATAGATTTAAGTGACATGAGAAGTAAAGAGTTCTGTTTAATCTATTTTGGCCTGTTTGCCACATTCCTGGTTTGGCCTGTTTGACTTGTTAATTTAGAGATGCATAAAACCATCTGTTTCACTGTAGACTTTGTTTTAAGCCTCAGAGGAAACAAACCACACAAATAAATGAAATTCACTATGTCATTTCTGTTAGAATACATGCATTTACAGCCATCAGGGCAGACACCAAGTACCCCATAACTCCAGTGTTAGGGCAGGTTTTTAACTATTTACAATGCTGTTATAAAAAGTCATAACTGAATTTATGTCACACAAGGGATTTTCTTAAATTGTATTCCACCTCTCATTTAAAATGAAAAACAGTGATATTCTGCACATTGCTAAAAGACCATAAGGAAGAAAGAAAGAAATAGAGAAAGAGAGAAAGAGAGAAAGAAAGAAAGAAAGAAAGAAAGGAAGAAAGGAAAGAAAGGAAAGAAAGAAAGAAAGAAAGAAAGAAAGAAAGAAAGAAAGAAAGAAAAGAAAAGAAAGAAAGAAAGAAAGAAACCAAGCTTCATAATTTAAAAAATATATCTTAGAAAAACTACATCCCAGGCAAATCTACCTTATAGCCTGGATTTCTGCCTCTGTGGTTTGTAAAGTGAAAGGAGTCATCTACAGTCTCATCCTCTTGACATGACTGTAAACTTCAGCCGTCAGACTCCATTTGTCAAAAACAGAGCAGACCTACAATTTTTTACTCAACTCTATTTTACTAAGAACACACATCCACCGAGCCCAAAGCTTTTTCAGAGGTGTTTTTAATTGAGAAAAGACTCCTGTTCCAGATGAGAAGGAGAAGGAAGAAAGTCATCCCCAAATGAGTTGCCACTTAGGAGGGCTATCACTTGCTTCTTTTTTGGGCAAAATAATAAAATATGTTTTGGTTTTGATCTGGGATGATTTTTCAAGTCTTGGTTCTTTTCCAAAAAATAGTGTCCTTGCTTACTGTCTGGGGTACTAGAGGGCTGCTGCATTGATATTGGAAATAAAAAGTGATTCTTTGAAACATAATATTCCCCAGTGTCTCCTTTCATCACTCCTACACTATGTAGTTTTTTGCACAGACTATGGTTCTGAAGATTAAATATTTAACTAAGGAAACCTAAAGATGTCAGTCATGGAGTAAATACTAAATCAGTTTAAGAAAGATCAGTGTTATACTGCATAACATTTTACTGCAGTGTGAACAAGGAGCAGGTAGGTGGCCTGGGACATAAAGTGGCTGTTAAGAAATCAAAGAATTTAGCTGAGTAGTTTTAAAAATGTAAAAGCCAACTGTAATTTCTGTTAGAACCTTATTTGAAGACAGTTCTCCAAACTGTGTTCCTCAGCAGGAAGCTTAGGTTAAGGGAATGTACAGCTAAAATATAATGACTTCCAAAAACCTGAGCCCCTGACCTTGTGTCCCCACCCACCAAAGTACATAAGCAGGACTTTGAACATTTTAACAGTCCCACACTCAGCTTCTGTCTTGGATGCTTTTACTTTTTTTTTTTCTTCTCCCCTATTGGATTTTCTGAAAGTGGCCTGGATTTCCCACCTAGAGTTATTTTATCTCCTGCCACAAGAAAAGCTGTTACGTCTCATTCAAATGGCTTACCCAACCTACATTCCCAGCCCTTTCAGAGCCTTCCCACAGGGCAGCTAGCAGGGCTGTACTCACAATATTCATCAAGGTCAGCAGGTACTTCTGAACATGTTCTTTCCCGTGGAACTGAACAACTGAGTCATCAACCCCCAGGAGGACCTCGATGTTGTAATCATCCTCTGTCGTGTGCCTTCGACGGCGCTGCCTCGATCTCTGCACCTGCTCTTCAATGAGGCCCAGCGCACTGTCGAGATGGTCCAAACCAGTGAGGTTGGAGGCTGAAATCAAACAGACAAACGAGTTATCAGCCAGGAGAGGTTCAGGCTTCAGCTAAGATAAATTTGAAGTAGCAGCATTTGTTGTGTTCTGAGTGTTATATTACAGCATTAGTTTCACGTAATGTCAATTAAAAATGACCTAATTGAGAGAGAAATATGACCTAAAACGTTTTTATTTTGCAAAGTAAAAGCAATACTTTCTACAAAGTAATACTGCATAATAAATACAGGCCCAAAAGAGCAGCAAGTCATACCAATGGTGAGAATCTTGATGAGAAGAATGGAGCTGTTTGCAGCAAAATACTTGTTGCTTAAAAGTACTTCTAACAGAAATACACTGTCCAGGGATCCTGTGTTACCCAGGATAGCCTCTATTTAGAACAGTTAAAGATAGACATGTACTTCAAAATCTCATCTTACTGCCCACAGACTCCTATTTCAAGGTAAGTGCAGTTGCCAGTACAGCCTTTTGCTCTCCAGGCAGGTACCACCAAACCAGTCCCCCCGGCCTCAGCCCATTAGCTCCTTTCCTAGTTACACACATGTAATCCAACAGTAGTGACATGGATCCTATTTATCATTACAGCTCAGTACCACATTTTAGATACAAGATTAATTAATTTATAGCTACATCCACAATTTTTTGAACAGCTTTACATCCTTCATTCCAAATTTTCCATGTCACTTTGCATTACCGCATGTCAAAGACCACCCCACCAGCAGCAATTGTGCCCTTCGTTACTAATAATTTCTAACAGTTCCTGTGATATGAAAAGCATGTTCTCTGGCAGGATGGACATGCTTAACGTGGCACTTACCTACTAAAAATTAACTCAAAAATATGGAATCTTGACATTTCATCATACAGAATAACAATGATTAGTATTAATACCATTATTACCATTTGCATTACAAGAGACTGGAATCACCACTAAGAACCTCTTGATTTTAGCAAATGTTGGGAAAGACTTGCTTTGAGAGGTCAGCAAAGGTGGTGAGAGAGCTGTGGGTTGAGTAAGGGCCCCAAGGCTTCATTCACAGAAATATAATAGGAAGCAAAGGGAGGAAGCCCAAGCCATCACCTTCAAACCAGAAATAAGAAATAGCTCTTGGAAATGTTACAAAAGTGGATTCTCCATTTTCATTTATTGAAGTTTTCACATCAAAAGTGGCTGCTTGGGAAGGGAATGAGTCACCAGATCACTGGGCTTATTACAAGAACATCTGTGCTCTCGCCTGAACTTCCCTGCCTCAGGCTGCTGTGTCAGCAGGTCCTGGGCAATGTGCAGCCTGAGCAGAGTCCCCCACAGCTCCCCGCTGGGGTGATAACAACACACCGACCTGCACAGCCTCCGGCTGCCAGGAGGGACACACACCAGGCATCCCCAGCCCACACGGAGCAATCATTACTGCCCCGGGCCCCAGGCTGTGCCTTGCGTGGTAAGAAGCTGGTCTCTGTCCTCCTCAAAGAGACCTCCAGGCAAAGGACAGCCCCCGAAAGACACAGCTTCTTGCCATTTTCCAGTAAGTTTCAAGGACATGCTTGTCCTGAGATCCACAGCTGCAGGGATCTCCTCTGCTCTGCACTGGCAGGGCTCCCCTTGCTCAGTGGACAGTCAGAAGGTCGCACATCGTGGTTCTACATCCCCATGGAGCCCCAATGTCCTTCTCCCAAACAGCAGCATTTAATGTAGTTAACGAGCATAACCACCACGTTCTCATTGCCAGCCTCAAGGCTCCCAGCAGCTTCTGCTCCTGGGGCCACAAGCTTTTAAATTTAGTCTGGTCAGCATCCATGATTCAGCATGAAAATTCATTCTTCATGCAGAGCCCAGCTGTCACTCCCAGGTGTACCACGGAGGGTGAATGAGCTTGGCCAGGGCAGCAATGGAGGCACCTCTTTATCAGGCTCCAGACCTACCAGGCAGCCAGCTCCAGCCCTGCCTTGTGGTTTACTCCACCAGGAAAACTTCAGTGTTAAAATTTCCTTGCTAGTGCTCAGAAGTAATGACCAAGCCATCACAGTGGGGACTCATTATGGGACCATGGGGCAATCATATATTCATGATCTGTAAGACAAATCACAGCTACTGTAAAATTTGACGATAAATCTTAAAAGCTCTGTAGAAAAGTAAGCCTAGACTGGCAGGGGCTGCAGGTCATATCTCCTCTCTGCTGCTCATAAAAAGCTAAAGCAATCAGCAGCAAGGCAAAGCTATCAGAGGTGCTACTGCAGAACAGTAGTGCTGGGCAGAGGGAGAGCCTGAGCCCAGCAGTGAGGTTGTGGGTAGGAAGCTCTGCTAGCTGGGGGGCTGTTATTTGGGTGGGTCATTGGCTGTCAAGGTATCTTGAGCTTTTGTGCTTTCATTTCTTTCCCTTATGTGTCAAACTAACTCCTGGCGCGGTATCTTTATTCCTGCTGTGAGTAAATCAGCCAGAGGCAAAATGTGATCCTACCATCCTGCAGTGAAAACTGCCTGTCCTCCCTCTTTGCTGCTCACTTCATCACTGTCACCCTGTAGTCCCTACAGTCCTGCCAGCTCCCGAGAAAAGTTAACAGGACGTTCCCTGGAAGTCATCTCACTGCCAGTAGGTGCCAACCAACCACTTTAAATTTTCTTTGGAGCATAAAAATTCCCTGTACACACAGCTACCTTCACCCCTCAACTGTTCCCCCTCAAGACAACACATCCAGTGGGCACTGGTACCTCTGAGGCACCAACCCCATGCGCTTCCCAGCAGAGAGACAGCCACACTGGCTCCAGCTGGTGCTGGAACCGTCCCAAGACCAGAAACACAGCTCAAAACATTTACAACAGTAGCTGCAAGATTTCTGGTTCATATCCCAACTTCCCACCCAGTGCTCTTTCCCGGAGGCTGTCCCTGGACAGGCAGGGATGCCTCCACACACGCCTGACCACAAACCCCGCAGAGTCCTCCTCCAGTGCTGCTCTGCCTCTCAGGATCTTGGATGATGAATTGCTGGATTTGCTGGACCATGCAGTGTTATTCCCATGTTGGATTTGCTCCTAAATGACAGTTACATCCAAGTGAAATTAATACCCATATCTTAGCAAAGAGGAAGAGAAACAAAGCTCCATCTGTAGTAAATGAGAAATTTGTGGTGTTCTGGCATCTCAACTTTCCTTAGTTAATGTCAATAACTTTGCTGCATCATTGTACTGCTAACAATATGCTAGAAAAGCTCAAGAGAAAGCACAAAAAACTAAAAAAAGACACCAAATTCCTGCTTCACATTTTGCACATTACATTCCTTCTGATCATCCCTGCACTTTGAACAGTAACATCACAAAAGTAATCTCAAACCGCACTGTTTTACTAAATCATCCCAAGACCTCTCCCTCAGATGTCAATTTTCAGGAACTTTTGCCAAATCAGCCACTAATTATTGGTGCCAGCTTTGTTCTCCATCTCCCAAGAGCAGACACTTGGCATTTGCAGAGCCTCACAACAGCCTGTGTTGAAACTCTCTTGCTCCTGCTAGGAAAAATTCACATTTGTGAAAATTAACCACTCAGAGACAAGCTTCTATTTTTCTCTTTTGCTGCTCATTCAGAATAAATCAAAGGACAGCAGCACTCTAACAGTTCATCCAAAAATCCCTCAACCCCTCTTTTTTTCTAAAGCCAGCTAAAAACTCAGTGATAGTTCAGTAATTTTCTCCTACAACTGCAGACCATCTTCCAGAGAAGGAATAAAAGTTGCCCAAGTTGTAAATTAGTGTTGCCTTTGCAGGTCTTCAGAAGAATTCTCCATCTGCAACAGTTTGGAAGGACACCACCTTATTTTCTGGGAATTTTTGCCTTGCTCATGAATGTTTGATATCATGTTCTTTATGGAAACCCAGTTACATGACATTTCCTGATTCTGCCTCACCCATCATGGCAGGCAAAGCTCAAACAGATGCTCAGAGTTACTGAAGCATGAACACACTGCCTGCCATGAAAACTGCCTCTCCCTGTGTTTTCTGTCACTCCCTTTAGGACATCCATGAAATCCACAGTTGCTGGCTCATGATCTTGTTTTGGTTTTTTTCATGACCCCTTTCAAAAAGGCTCAGGAAAATACAGCTGCACCTACAGTCCTTATAAAACAACTGCACTTTAGCAGTACCAGCTTTAGGGTTCCCCAGTCTCACAGCAGCAATATTGTCCTAATAAAGCAGTTTCTAATATTTTACCTCCTCTTTTTGATAGGGAGAAAGGAACTTTCTGGTAAGCCCCAAGCAGAGACCAGGATGAGCAGCTGGGAGACTGAACTGTGTGTCATGTTCACAGCCATCATCTGCGGCTTGTCAGCACAGCAACGAGCTGGAATTTCATTTCAAAGCTGAGAGTGCAGCATTCAGACTAGCCAGCCACCATTGAAATGCAGCTGGTTTGCTTTTGTGGACACTTCATCTGTCAGCGTGGGAGCAGACAAACACCTGAGCCGACTGCTGAGCACCTTCTCTGCAGCCACACGAGGATCAGCACTTCTGATCTGCTGCTTTGCCACTCATCTCCATTCCTGGGACACACTGTTGAAGGAACTCCCAGCTTCCCATTCCTTGTTGCAAAACCCCAGCTTTCGCGTTGTTGTTTTTATGTTTTTCACCCCAGTGACTCAGACTGAGCACCAGTGAAGCACAGCTTGAGCCCGCTCTGCTGTGGTGGCAAATCCACCTGTGACAGCACAGGAGCCCAGGGCACCCAGCCCTGCTCAGCTGCACCACAGCTGGTGGCAGTGCCACTCCAAGCCCAGGACTACGATCCCAGTGTAGGCATGAGCCCATCCAGCCCTCGGTGCTGCAAATGCAGGAGGAACAGGCTGCATGGTGGGGAAGCAGAAGCAGGCAGGATGGACTTGCTTTAGCTCTCAGCTTCCCACTGCTAAGTACATCTGCACCTCTGGAAAAGTACCAAACCTCGCTGACAGCTTGACAGAGAACTGCTCTTTTGGGAGCTGCACCTTAAATCATGAGCCATCTTTCTGCAGCACTCCCTTGCCACTCAGATCCTGTGGGCTTCTGTTGCATCAGTCCTCTGTGAGCAACTGACTCCCTAATTAGCCTCCAATTAGCCTGATCATGTATTCTACCAAATTCATTTGTCTTCCATGGTAAACTGAAGCCCAACCCATGGAGGTTGAAGTCAACAGTGAACAGCCATCAAACCTTGGATTTTATCCCCTAGTGATTTATTCTTCCATTTTTAAGTTCCTCAGTTTGGGGGTTTGTTTTTCAGTCCAGTTGCACACAATCACGTTGTGTTTTGTTCATTTCTTAATCAATAGTTTCTCTTATTTTTAATTTCTTTTAAAACTTATTTCTGCTGGTTTTACAGCCCTGCTCACCTTCTTCTGCTCTCTGCTTTGTTTTCCAAATGTCCTCCACTTGTCTTTCTTTTCCCTTTAACCATCCTGCTCAGCTACATTGGTGTTTCATAATTTATAAATCCCTTTCCCATACTACAGTCTGAATTTGGACCCTTCTGCTATTGATCACTCATAAGGAAACTGGGTAAAGCCAGCAGAGAATTGAAATGGGAGAGAGCTTCTGTGAGGTGAAAGCAAATTGAAAACGGCCTAAATGAGAAGGAAATCCCACAGAGTGCACTGGGTACAGGATACCAAGTGAGCCCTGTTTAAAAGGCATCTCCAGGAGGACACTGCCTCAATGCAGTTTTAACTTGGAGCTCAATTTCATGGGATTCTTGTGATTTCTTGAATCACCCTTTAACAATGGCTGCTACTTGGTCAGTCATTAACCAAGAGCAATTACTGCAGCAGAATTCTCTTGAGGAGCATGATCAAATTCCTCCTCTCACACTTTTTTACATAAACCAAAAACAAGATCACACTAGTAAACTAAAGACTGGGCATGCATCAGGCATCCTCTCCAATGTTATGAATCATTGTCCTGCCCTTATCTGCAAAGAAGCAGCCACCCAAAGGGAAACTTTTCGGCTGTGTGCCTTGCTGACCATATGATCTCATTACAAGCTCCCTGCCTCTCAGTTATGGTAATGCCATTTCCGGTCAAATCACATTTTAACTGAGAGCCTACTCCATCTTTCATCTGGCCAGGGGGAGTTTGCCACAACTGTTGGGGTAAGGGGCTGGGCTCTCCAAAAACAGGTCTCAAACTTGAGCTGCACGAAGGCCAGCAGATACAGCAGTTGAGCTCCTGCTGGAATGATCCCATCCTGGCATTTGAAAGCAGGAGTTATTTAACAGTATTTCAAATAGCAATTCCTGCTATTTCATACAGCAATTCCAGTAAACTCCTTGGGGCAGAACTGCTGTCCCCCATTTGCAGAGTGAATGCACATTCTTGCAAACACACAGGCACAAGCAATGTTCCTTTTTTTTCTTGTCACCTTTGCAACAGCACAGTGACTTTGAAACTCGGGACCTGCTCAAGTGCCTGACTGAATCATAAAATCACAAAATGGTTTGGGTTGGAAGGGACCTTAAAGCTCATTTCATCATCCCCCTGCCAAGGGCAGGGACACCTTCCACTCTCCCAGGTTGCTCCGAATCCCCTCCAGCCTGGCCTTGGACATTTCCAGGGATGGACAGCTTCTCTGGGCAGCCTATGCCAGGGCCTCACCACCTTCACAGGGAAGATCTTTTTCTTAATATGCAATCTAAACCTAGATCAGAGAATCAGGGTTATAAAGAAAACAAAGATGAACCTACCAAAGTTGAAAAATAGAGAACTTAAAAAAAAAAAAAATCTTTCCAAAGGGTAAACCAATTAGTGCAGTGAAAATGGCCAGGTGGACACAGTGGCAAGTGGCCAGGCCAGAGACACTAAGAATAACCACAGCTAAGTGTTGCCAGGGAGATCTTTTCTGGCATATCACAACAAAGAGAAAAGATATAACAATACTAAAAAGATAAGTTGAAAACCAAATTGGTCTCATCAGGGCCAGAGTCACACAAAGAATAACATAAAGATGAGAGATAATTGCACTGTTAGAAGATGAAGTGAGAGCAAGGTAATAGAATACCCCAGGCTAAAACTTTTTTTTTTAAATTGTGAAACATACTGTGTTAAAATTTTAACTTTCGTCTTACAACATAATAGTCAAAAAGGGGAAATGAAAGAAATGGCAAACCAGCCAGGAAACCAGCCAGTCTGTGTGACCTGGTTGAAATGGAGCTCTCTGAGAACTGAACACAATTTTTTTTCCAACAGCGAAACTTATCCTTTGGAAAATTTTCAGCTATCAGCTGTACTAATGCAAACACAGGTTTCACAATTTAGCACCAAATAATGCATTAGCAAGATGTCCAAATTCAGTCCTTAAAAGTAAGCTCAAAAAGGGGCAAAAAAAGCTACTCTAGAAAATTAATTTAGGGGCCAACTTCTAAGTTTCACTGACTTAAATGATTGCATCTGAGAAGTGCTATCTGGCAAGTATTTTGGCGAGTCATTGTAAGCTGGCCTGTATTGCAGAGCCTGTGACTTGCAAAAAAAGGTGCCTGATTTGCCACACCCCGCCCACTCCCAGAGCCCACATCTGGCCTGGGAAAAGGGTTCCATCCCTCCCAAGCCCTGGAGTGCGCGTTGTGCCTGAGCAAAGCAGGCTTTGCTCTGCATCACTCACAGAGAGCTACAAAGGGAACTCACCGCTCTCAATCTCATTTGGAGCTAATGCATAATTTATTAAACTGCAGAGTTCAGCCACATCTCCACACAGGCACTGGGCACGGAGCCACAGCTCCATGGAGTTCCACAAGCCCCAAAGATTCCACCTGAAGTCCCAAAGGCAAAGGATCAGGAGCCGACCACAACTCACTTTTCCTGACCAGGCTTTAACGAAGTGTTTATGGGCTATTTGAGTCCAAGTCTGCCACCGAGATACTCAGATGTCCAATCCGTATTCCAAGCATGATTAAATTACAGCAAATTAGCACATTAAGTAAGCTGCCAAGCTGACCCCCTGGCTTTGTAGGTGATATGTCTAACAATCCCACTTGCATTTTTAACAGAATGAAATGCCAAGCCATGGTACAGGACCTGAATAACAACAGATTACGTGGGATGGCAGTTGTCTCTCCATAAGTATTCTGCAAGAAGGGGAAATGAAGTTTAATTACAGTTTAACAAAATAATATTAAAAAACACACACGTAATGAAAGTCAAATTCCTAGCCAGGGCAGGAGGGTGAGATGAGGGAGAAAAGACAAAGAAATACATAAAATAACCATAAATAATTGGAAATATTACTGAAAATAATGGCTGAAGCAAATACGTATCTTTCTTATGTTTTTTAGCCATAACCTCAAGTCTTGTCTTTTGGTAACATTTCAAAGTGGAATTATTCCATCCTTTTAAAAGACCAGCACTTTTCTCAGTTATAAAGTCTCACAAAGTTGTAAATTATACAATTGAATGTTCTCAATGTCAAGTAGAATATAAAACTCATCAGTGTAAATAATGAACTGCAAAAATGACAATGCAAACAGCTCCAGTTTCCTACATAATCATAATGATCTTTTAATTAGACAAAGTAAACATTCTGCTTGTTTCACCTTGTGAGGAGAAATATAGGAAGAAATTTTTTCAAATTCTAAGGTAAAAATGTGTGCATTTTGCAATATCGGTAAGTTCAACTGACTTCTTGTATATCTCAGAATATTATGCCATAAATCAGCAGTCAGGCAGACAGACAAAAAAAAGGTTAATTTTAGTATTACAAGAAGAAAACCTCATCCAGGCAGCCTGAGCAAAGGCAGTGCAATACCTGATGCCTTGGCTACTTATGCCGGCAGGATTTAAAACTGAGTGAGAAGGAGTTATAATTTTACCTATGTTTTGAAAATATCCTTGCTGCTAAATCTGCTTGGACCTTCTGCAGTAACAAACCCAGCTGCAATTGATTAGAGACTATAGGAAAGACAAAGCTCACTTGGAGGATGCGGGAATTTCTTGAACTTCAAAATGACAGTAAAAAACCCTGAAAGAGAGAATCAGTCTCTGCTCCAGTGAAAGCTCATGAGGTTTAGTCCCAAGGCATTTCAAATTCAAGGGCAAAGGCTTCTTTTGTTATTTGTACAAGAGCTCTGAATCTGTCAGGCCCTACAAAAGGCAAACTGTGAAATTCTGCCCTTCTGTTGTGGTGGGTGGGTAGGAGGGAGATGGGTCCTGGCAATGAAAGCAGGGAAGAGATGTTTTCAGCTCTTTATGAACATGGATTGGGGCTGGAGAGAGGGAGAAGGATGGAAGGGAAGAAGGAAGGAAGATGAATGGGTGCAAGGATACCAAAACCCTCTGGTGAAAAGGCAAATTTACAGGCAGAAGTTGTGAGGACACAAATGCAAAAGAGAAAAGTGAAAAGAAATCACCATCAGTTTTCCTGCTGCAGTTCCTAGGAAAGAAAAGCCAGGACTTCCTCCCACCTCCCACTCCTCATCCCTGAAAGCTGTGTCCTGGGAACAGCCCCTGACCTTCAGGGAGCACAGGGACAAACGCCAAGGTTTGCCAGACAAACCATCTCCCCAGCACCTGCAGGCTGGGCTTTAAAGTTCCTTTCTCAAGATAAATTTAGCATTAATATCTGTGAGCTTTAGAGGGATTAGAACAGGTCAACATGTATTTATTTCATTTTCTGGCAGGTCCAAAATAGTTTTAATTCCTTTCAGGTCAAATAGACTTGAACACTGAACTTTTTTTAAATGGAAAAAATAAACAAAACATTTCAGTTCATCTGAAATCATGTTTTACTCATTTGATATGAAATCGCACACTTTGGGTCTCAATGCAGAGAATCATTCAAAATTATAAGATATCTCAAGGGAAGGAAGGGAGATGGTTTGTTTAGAATGAACTGCCATGAAACCCCTCGACATTTTCAGGATTTTTCTTTTCATGTGAAGTTCAATGAAAAATTCAGGATTTTTTATCACCAATGAAAAATTTCACCCAACTCAACTATGAGTGCCAGGACTAAAAGGAGTTTCCATTTTCCTCTTCCCACCATCTACCCCCATTCCTCCAAAGGAACGATCATCATTTCTGGACCTCTGTACTTTTGTTGGGTTATTCACATATTATTGATAAACAAGCTGTACTGAGCACTGACTGACTTGTCCTTCAAATTGGCTTGTAGCCTCATCAAACTCAGGTCATTTGTGTACTAAATGAGACGTAGTTTGTAGGATGTAGTGCTCCTTGGCACGCAACAGACAACTCTCCTATAGGGACAAATCAGGCCCACCTCAAAATAAAAGCCTTTCAAGAATTAGGCAGCAAGGAATTTATCTCCTGAATTAAAGACATCATCTTCGTGCAAATAAGGCTTAAAGTGGTCAGAAACTGCATTTGTATTCCCTTTGCAGAGTGCTATAAAATCACTTTAATAGTAATTACTGCTCTGGTCTTACTATAGAGAATGAAATCAGACTTTGAAAAGCAAATGCACAATGCCCAGTAAGAAGGGCTGGGAAGCCTCTTACATATATATGTATACATGTAATAATTGCTAAAATAAGAGAAGTGTGTATTTTAACAAGGTACGAAGGTGGCTGGAGGGTTGATGGACGAACAACACACTCGATAGCTTTCTATTAGAAATGTTTTTAAACTAAGTCAAACATTAGAAAGCTATCAGAAACAACAGAAAATTGAGATATTAAGGTTTTTTAAACTCAGTTAAATTCTCTTTAAATGGTTTTAACCCAAATGGAAGCTAAGAGGACTAGACAAGTCAGTGGATGTTAGAGAAACAGTGGATGCTGCTAAGGATAAAAGTAGACAGCTGTTCCAAAGCTCCAAGTAGTTTCTGCCTCTGGAACTGGAACAGTATTTAAAGACCATTTAGCCTCTAGCCTGTTACTTTTGCATAGTAACAAATGGAAATGTTAAAGCCAACACACACAAAAAAAACCCTTTCAAATTGCCTTAAAAAGCAGTTGCTGAAGTAACCAAGAAGTTAACTGAGAACAATGCTGACATACATAGTAAAGGCTTCGAGTAATTAATACATTCTCTCTAAAACTGGTAAAAACAGAGTCTCTCCAGATCTGAGTTCCTGCAATGAATTATGGGTTTTATCCAAATACTGGACTTGATTAGTTGAACTCTAATGTGTTTCCATCTAGTCAATAACTGACTAACCAAGGCACTCCTAGTTTACCTGATTCTAAAGACACCTGTGATCAGTTGAACAACAATCACAGGGAAAAACCAGAAATACAAAAACCTTCCACAAATCATCGGCTGCAACACCACAGTTTATGTTCCATTTTCGGAATCAAGAGGTAAAAAGCTGCCGATACATCTTCTTTATTCTTCCAAAAACCCAAATGTTTAGGTAATAGATCATATAAACTCTGCATTAATTATTATGCATCCTGTGCTAACAGAAGTAGTAAAGTGGTTGCCTCATCTGAAGTCAGAACAGACTCCATCCACTTTCAGTTCTTGCCGAGCAAGAGAATATTATTTCTTCAGTGTTTCAACATAGAAATCCTTCATATTTTCCCATTACCCCAAAAAGAAAAGTCTACAAAGACAAACAGCAAAGTTAACACTAACTGAACTTACTTTAAAGGAATGAAGTGACATTTGCAGCAAAGGGGAAGCAAGGCTGGAGGGAAAAGTAATATTTTTTGGCAGCTGAAGAAGGCACATGTTGGATGTCAGGGTCTGTCTCTTCAACAGATTATTGTTCCCAAAGAGCAGCTTCCTACCTGTCTACTCAGCAACACAAGTACCACAAATACAGTCTCCTTCAGTTCACCTGTTGTACCTGTCCAACCAGATCTGAGGCCATAAATCGGTGCTGAAAAAGAATGTTTTTGAAAGTCATACAAAACAGCATTTACTTGTCCAACAACAGCGCTATTCAGTTATGAAATAAGACATGAAAGTACCACAGTCAATAAAGACTCCTCTTTGCTGTGGTGCCCTGGAAGCCCCCATGAGTCCTCAACAATTACTTTGGACTTGCAGGACTCTGAATGATCTAGCGCAGTGTGGGAGCTGGACATGTATTTATTGAAGCTGACACTAATCAATACCCATCACTTTCTCACTGGTTTCAACTTTATTAGAAAAATTATATCAACAGCTGCTACTGTCCCAGTTAGCCTCAGAAGAAAGCCGAGGGTTGATGACATCCAGGTGCTGTCATTGCCTGGTTCTTCAGTCTCCCTTCAAGTGAGCTCCAAGCTGCCTTTTCAGTGCAAAGCTTTCTATTCGACCTTTCCTGTATTTCTCTTAGGATCAGAGAATTTTAATGTATTACTTTTTCACTCTTTCCAATCTATTTCTGGCTAATCTTCTCTAAAATTTCTGAGGCATTCAGAAAGGTTTCTTGCATTCTGGTTGTAGTCCAAGCTGCCTTGGTCTCAAATACTGCAGTGCAGCTGGGCAACTCTTACATTTTGCTGAATAACTGGTTCACCGAAAAGAAAGTTGTGATTGTTTTGAAATGATTTTAAAATCAAATCAAAGGGGGGAGTTAGCAATTAAAAATAAATTAAATAATGTAGTAAGGATTCACATTTCATTTTGGTGAACGTGTATGCCCCAATATAAAAGCACCCAATCTGCTCAGGCTACAGCAGAAAGGAGGACACAGAATCATAGAATATTTTGGGATGCAAAGGACTTTTAAAGGTCATCTAGTTCAAACCCCCTGCAATGAGAAGAGACATCATCAACTAGATCGAGTTGTTCAAACCTCATCCAGACTGACCTTGAGTTGTTTCCCAGGACGGGGCATTTACCACTTCTCTGGGCACACTCAACTTTGCCGGCATAGGGGTGTTCATCTTCCAGTGACAGGAGCCAGCTCTGTCTGGTGAGGCTCCAAGCATGGCAAAGTTAGTCTATGCCTTAGGTCTTGAAGGCATAATGTGAATTAAAGGAGTTAGTTCACAGAGAGAGGCAAAGGGCTGCCCCTTGCCAAAGGACTGGAACCTTTGGGAATTTGACACAACCAGGAATATGAGGGAGATCCTCAACCCTCCCACCTGAGAGCTTGATTTTTCTTGCAGAGACTGCCTTACTTTAAGCTTTGAGCTTTTAGTCTTGACCTTGACTTCTTGACCAATTGAATGGGAGATTGTTCTCCGACTTTAGAAATGGTTCTTAGCCTAGCTAAAAATCAGAAAATACCAATTCTGAGCAACCAGCTTGTGGAGGGAGGGGAGGGGGGGAAACCCATACCAAACAAATCCAACCGCAATGAAAAAATTACAGTATCAGAAGGGGGGAAGTAAAGCAGCTTGTGAAGGGAAAAAACCTTTTAAAAGTTTTTTCCTTTTTTTTTTCCTCACAAAGCAAGAGTGTCAAACTGTAGTATGACATTAGTGCAGCAACCACTGCTCATTGCATGAGTTTTACCCGTCTCTTCCGACCAAAGGTGGGCTCTGCAGTGGGGTTTTTATGCCTGGGGAGCTAAATATTTTTTGACAATTCCACTAAAATTATGCTTTAAAAACTCATCCGGAAAGCCAAGCAATGCTGTGGGAGACAAAAGAGAACACCAGTATTTGGATCACCTAAAGTACAAGGAAAGTCAGCAAAGAACAAAATGTCTGAAGCAGTAACCTGCCAGGATTATATCTTAATGTCACAAATTTCAGATGCATTTGAAGTCTCACAACAGAGAAACTAAGGCAACCGATTGAACTTCCTTGTGAAAAGATTTTTAAAAACCCAAAACCTATAGAGCACAGCATGTGGTCTTGCCTATATGTCCCAAATTCACCCAGGGAAACCAACTCCTCTTGCAGAAACCTTCAGTTGCCATTAGTCAGGGAAAAGAGAGTAAAAAACAAGTACTTTCTCATCCAGCTGCAAAGGCAGCTCCTGTCTGTTTCCCAGCCTTCCAGGCTTGGATCTAGCTCAATCCAGACATTACTTACAGCTATCAACCTCAGCAAGGCCAAAACATGCCCAAGGGCCTGTGAGCAACATCCTGCCCTGCTGGTATCAGCACCTTAATTTTAGCAGGGACACGCTTCCACCTTCCCTCTCCTTGCAACTCAGGATAACCTCCAGAAAACCAACCCCCTTCCCCAAAGACAAGTCATGGCAAAACCCCAACAGGTTCTGTAGATAACTATCTGAGCAAGGAAAGGTTCATGCCAAAAAGCATGTGTGAGGGGGAAGAAGGGCTGTTTAGGTTTGGAAAGAAGATTGCTTTGTTTGGCAGATACTTGTAGAGTATGACCACGGAGCCAGAGGGCTTTGGGAAGAGGCATTTTAGGGTGCTTTCAAGTGTTGGACCACTGATGGAAACACCGATGAAGAACTGCAGTAAGAGAGGCTGACAGGGCCAAACTGAGCCATTCCATGTATGTGGGACCACCACAGCTCAGCTGGCACCAGCACAGCCTTCTTCCTACCCCTGCCTTCCTGACACACGTTATCTTGGCTTAACGCCCACGTGAATAATACCTACTCTCAGCTTTTGAAGTTTCCCCAGATTTATGGATGCATGGGAAAGCAAAAGGCCAAGACAAGAGTAAAGATCCCAGGAGCTTCCCAGTTCTTCCCCTTGGCACCTTGGGAGGAAAGGGAAAGAGGCTGGGAAGACATATCCAGGGACTGAACTTTTACCAGGGCAGGTAATGCAGGGCCAGCCCTTGCACCAGGCTCTGAACTGCTGCACTGGCACCACAGCAGGTGGCTGCTGCTACAGCTCCTGCCAGATCTGCTCCAACTGGGAATCCTGCAGGGCAGGGAGTGTCCCTCATCAATGCTGGTGTTTCCAGCCCAGGCTGGGCATTCTGTATAACCATCATGGAAAGCAGCTGATAGCAACAAGCCATTTCCTCCCTGGAGCCAAATGCTTTCCAAAACTTCTGTAAATCTCTTAACATGAAGCTACCACAGCTCCATAATTATGGATGCAGCAGAAGGAGTAGACAAGCTGAATTAGGCTTCCAATTGCATGTCTAATTTATGTACAACTGCAGCAATTCTAGATGCAAATTAAATAACTATGCAGAAAATGGGTTTTATTAGCCATAACTAAAACCCAATAAAACTCAGTAACTCATGCACATCTCTGCACTGAATATGCCTCTTCAGAATGTCAATTGGAAATGTGAGAAAAGTCCAGGATTTTCTATTTCCTACTCTGAACAAAAGAAAAAAAGTATGAACTGTCAGAGTGCATGTCTTTCTTCCACAACAAAACAAACAGGAGACCTAATTGGCAATTTCAGAGCCACACGTTGTTTTAAAGACAGCAGTTCTATGCAGCTTTTAAACATGTTATTTATACTCAGTCTTTCATGCCTGACATGGATCAGAAAAGTCTCATCTAATAAAACCGTATGCTAAATGTAAGTGAGCTTCACAAAAGGCCTGTTCTGACTGCCTGGCAGGTTGGGATTTAAAAGTTTAAACTCTAAGCTGAGGAACACTGTGCTTAACTTTGCAGCCCTTATGAGATTTGGGAAGTTGGGGGCTTTTTAGCATCACATCAGCTGGGTCCAGGGCTGTGAAAAGCCTCTCTGGATGTTTTAATGTTGAAACCACTCAAATCTTCTGTCACTCAGACTTAGCATGAGAGCTGTCATGTCTAAGGAGCCAGTGCTTACCTGTCAATTTGTTTAAAAGCAATAAAAAAATTGTTCCCATTAAATCAAGGTTAATCCTCCTGCATAGTTCTTACACAATTCCCTGCTATGTGTGATTAAACCTACTCCATATATATAACACAAACACCTGGATAAAAGTTTATATATACCACAGTGTGTCTGCACTGTCTGTTTGCGTCATTCCCTGTTCTGCAGGGGACAGGAGACTTTCCTGGCTGGTTGCATTACACACATGGAAGTTGATCACTGGGAATGACCACTGGCCATAGTGCAGGAACCCAGGTGTGCTCCTGTACAGCCACCTATACATGGCAGGTCACAGCACACCATGAATGCACAGCCAGGATCCCCATGTACAGTAGAGATAATTCCCACACACATCCATCCTTCCCCACTCAGCTGTAGGCAGAGGCTTAGAAAGGCTCTGTTCTCCCAGGACACACATCCCAGCTGGGGTAGGATTGCCAAGTCTCTTCCGCAGGGCGCTCTGGCAGCCACAGGCAGGGCCAGGAGGAGACACAAACACCCAGCTCCTGGCAGGGACAGGCAGCAGACACCAGTAGGGGAACAGGCAGAGTGCCACAGTCCCTGGGTCCCCTTGTCCCCAGGCTCCACTGAACGTGGCTCCCACTGGCAACCTCTTCTCCCACAGATACCCATGGACACTCTCCACTTCCTCAGCTGTCCCACTCCATGATGTATTACTTCCAGCACGACATCTTCTCCAGTGCACACAGCAATACAGGTGGCATTTAGCACGGAAGATTAGCAGGAACATTGTTATTACTATACCACTTCCCAGTGGACCTGATCCTGGATTCAGTGTCCTACCAGTCATGAACCTCTCCTGCCAGGCTGCAGCATGGACACTCATTCTGGATGCAGAAACCTCCTTCAAAATTTAAATATAACACAAGCACTGACTTCCCCTTATCTCTTGTGGCAGTTATATCCTCAAACAACTCCAGCAAATTACTTAAACATGACTTCCCTTGCCTGAATGTCTGCCAGGTAGTCTTAATTAAACTGTGCATTCCCACATATACTCTCCACAACACCCTAAGGGAGGTTTCCAAGATTTCCTCATTTTGTGTATTCCCTTGAACCATCTATCATTAAACAGCAATAATGATAAGCAAAATGAAAAAGACAAGAATAATTTTGTATCTGTAGAAAGATAATGCACAAAAAATAATTAACTAGAAATCAGTTATTAGACAGGTCACCCTGCCTCTCCCAAACATAGATCCTGAGATGCTGAGCCCTTCCCTACAGCTACTGAAGTATAAAGTTTTCAAACCTCATGGTGATGAACATGGAGTAAAATCCATGAACAGGTTCAGAGCAGGTCTTACCATAAGAAGGATAATTTAGGTTGATAAAAGAGAAGAAGGACCAGAAATACTGATTTTTCTTATAATTCAAATAGGAGAAGCATTTACACAGAATCATCTTCAGCGTTCCTAAACAAAAGATTCATATCAAAGGCATTATAATTTGATTATTAATTTTTTATGCTGCAGTTCTAGATTCAGATGTTACAGATTCCATTAAAAGCTTTAAAAACCCCAGCTCTCAGCGAGCTCACCGCTCTCCCCAACCTGGTCCCTCCTCCTAAATCAGTGTTAGATCTGCGGGAGCATCCTGAGGCCACTGACTGCAAACAGCTCTGCAATAGAGCAGAGGGCAGGCAGGGCTCAGCACAGCCAACCTTGGCACTCCAAGCAAACACCTTCTCATCAAGGTGAACTGCTGTGGAAATGGTGATTTTGTGACATTGGGAACAGCCAAAGGACAGAGAATGAACCACGCTCTCCAAACCTCCAGCTGACAGTCAAATCAGTGGGGCTGTAACATGACAGGAGCAGCATCCTGGGCCCCAGGAGCCTGTGACAGAGCTTATGACATCCAGAGAAGGTGAGTAAGGTAATGTTAGGCACAGGTTTACTAATCCCATCGAGAAAAAAAAAATCAGTTTAAGGAGATTTAGGATTTACACTTATCCCATGCCTGATTTAAAAAGATATTTTAAGATATCATGCATTTGTTTCTAGATGTATTTTATAGCTGACCCATTTCTCCTCATAATTAATTGTGACTTTGTTTCACTCCAGGATCAAGATACACATGGAAAAATGACCCAGGTTGCATCTGGACTGAGATAACAAGGTTACCTAAATTCTGGGTACAAGCCTCTGTTGTTGCTGATGAGTGGAGGAGCAGAGAAATCACCTTGATTTTGTGACCCAAGCTTGACTTCACAATAGGTCAGCACTGAAAGAAATGCTCTGTTTCCAACAGTAAAATGAAATCTGGCAGCATTTCACAGCAATGCATATGGAAGTCTACAATGTCATCTCTGCAAAGTCATCTTTCAGAAGAGAAGTACACCCACAGCTGCACCATGCCATCAAAAATTCTTCCACTGCAACCTAGACCAGGTTATGTCGGGCACATAAAAACACAGCTAGGATTTTACAGTAGTAGCTGAATATTATAAAAAATTAAAAAAAAAACAAAGAAACAAAAAAACAACAAAAAAAACTTACAATCAAAACCAATGTTTAAATAACTCAGTAAACACCTGCTGCTGATGGTCAGTTGGCTGAGGACACTGATTTGAGGCAGAAGGTTAGGATGTTGGGAAAGAAGATGAAGCAAATGATGGAAAAATGGGAGGAGAGTTACACACATAAGCACACTTTCCCTCCTTAAAATAGATTTTAAAAAGAGACGATATGGAGCAAAGGATCTAATAAGATGATAGTTACAGTCATTCACAGCGGTCTAGAGAACAGGAAACTCTATGTGAGATAAATGAATTATACCACAGGGAATGCACGGGTACCTCCATTTCAGATTTGGACCTTGTGTGTGCAACTGGTGTGAAACCACAGACAAGACTTGCTATTGACACCCGTGGTTTGTGGGCAGTGCTTCCAGTACAGGGGCAGGATGCAGACTCACTGCAGCCAGCAGACCTGCTGGGATCGTCTGGCTGGGAGACATCAGTTTCCTACATTGCATACAGTGCATCTGTGTTAAAAATTAATGAAGGCTCAGGTACAGCTATCAATAAAGATGGACAAAAGTGAATACTATGTGCAAGAGGTCTCTGTGCAGCTGAGGAGAAGAGTCACTTTCAGGCTTGCAGGCAGAACACCACACACGGGTACTTTGCTAGTGCAGCATCCCCAAGAGTCAGCACATCACCAGATGCCATCAATCCGTGCCAGGTTATGCAAGGTCTGGAGCACACTGCCTACAGAAACTTGCCAAAGCAGAGATCCTTTTAGTACTTAACTTGAGATTTTGTTAAGATTCACTTAATCTGCCTCCTTAAAGTACATTTACAAAAGCAAAAATGATCAATAACTCCACCATTAAACTGCATTACTTTGCATAAGTAATTTGGGACAATACAGTAAGTAAATGAATGGATAATCCTTGAAATCTACATTCAGTAGAACAACAGCTTTAATAGCAAACCTCTGCTGGAAGGAAAACCAGCTATTCAGATGACTAAATCTGTGAGACAGTTTAGGAAAACCAAAAAACAATCAGTTTCATATTGGAAGCAAGTGGATTAACTTTAACAGACACCAGCATAGCAATTTATAGTTATTACAATTTTTTTGACAACATAAATCTCCAATTTCAGCAGCCAGAGTAGGTGAAGCTTTAAGAACAAAGAGCTCATTGATTCAATATGTCTGTGCAGTTTAATTCTGAGAAATCGATCATCGTGCATTTCCTCCAACACTTTTTTTTGTAGCATCCTCCTAAACAATTTATTATTATTGCTTATTGCTAAAATAGAAACGGTGATTCCACCACTCGCAGCCCTAGTAAATCACTGTTTAATGCTGCATGGCTGCCCTGCTTATATAAGGGGATAGCTCAGTTTACTATGAAAAAAAATGCTATTAAGTGTTTCTCAGTTGTGTTTATAGTTGGTGGCTATTATTTTAAGAAATCTGTTTTCTTTGACTATATTTCCCTTGCCCCACCTATGTCGTGTCAAGCGCTTGGAATGACCTCTAAGGGAAAGGGTCACTTTCGGTTTATGAAGTATCCCCAGGCAAAAGCCAGAAGCTATAAACATGAATTTTTCATTATATTAATCGTCCTAGTTTAACTATGCTACATGACTCTTCAAGATAACTGATACAGAATTTTAATTGTGTGTGAAATATTCAGTCTTCATAAGCCTCCTTCCTAACCTTTTTTATACTGGAGGGAGCTTCTGCCAACAAACACTGCCTCTTAGCTAATGCTCAGCTTTCTCTGTAATTCACTTTCCTGACCTTTTATTTTGACATTTTCACCTCATATATTAATTTCTGCCTGCACCGAATACTGCAGCATTATAATTACCTACATATAAACCTTTCATCACATCTTTCTTTGGATTTTGTTAGAAAATTCTGTATATCAAATAACAGCAAATTTCACAATAATCAGCTGGCCTTTCAGCAGAACAGGGAGATGGCAGCAGGAGAAGATGATCCCACCTAAGAGCTTTTGTGCCTACAAGGGTGGGTCAGAAGAGACTTCTACTTAGAGAGAGCAACATGGGGCACCCAAAAGAGAAGAACCAGCCTTTCCAAACCTCCCACAGGCCCTGTGGATGTGTCCTCAGCCTTGTCCTTGGTCAGATTTAGGGCAGCAATAAATTAAGCAGGACACTGAGCACCCTTCCAAACATATTCCAGGTGCCCCCACTGCCTCATTCAACCTTCAGACAAGCTTGAGGATTATCCCTTCTCATCCTCCTCCCTCCATTAATGGGTATTACTGGTAATTTAAACCACATTTTCCAGTGAGCTTATTACCCATATCAAAAAAGAAAAAAAAAAAAANAAACTCATGCAGGTTTTATTGTACATTTTTATCTACGGCACATTCACACACCTTGCAAACAGGTAAAATGCAGTGGAACACCGAAGCAGTCACATTCCATAAGTGTTTTTCTTGCCTGGTTTCCATACTTGAAACAAGGAAAAGTGCACAAGGCATGATTCAGGCGATCACCTTTAGCAAGATGGTGTCCATTGGACCTGACACCTGCTAAACCCAGCCCAGTGACCCTCCTGAGGCTCTCCCACAGTAAAGACAGCAAAGAGCAAACAGACCTTTGTGCCTTCCGGTAGGCACCACACGTCCCTGCCAGAACCTGCCCTGCCTCGCCCCAGGAGAGGGGACCTGTCCAGCTGGCACCAGGCACAGGGTTCAGCAGCGGTTCTCCACGGTACTTCTGGCTCTTCAGGACACAGATGTAATTCTCCAAACTGCCTGGTGACTGCAATATCCCACAGTGACTTCCACACACTCTCGTGGATTTTAGCCTTCTATCTTGCTGGCTCCTCTTTCCAGCACAGTGTTTCAAGCAGCATCTTTCCAGGGACAGGCCAGTGTTGGGATGACAACTCATGAGAAGCAAGAGCAGGATTTAATTTCTCAAAACCCCAGCTAACTTTTTTCTACTTCTGTTCCATCAGATATCATAAAAAGTGTTTAAATGCATTCCCCAGCAGCTGCCTTCAGAAAGTCTCTTGGATGTGACTGCTTTAAATACAATTCCAGACTTTTTTAGGTTTTTATTCTTTTAGTTGCAGTGAAGGAATCGTAGGACCTTCACAGCTGTCACAAATTTTTGATACGTAGACAGAAGAGATTTTCAAATAATGTGTGCAAGCAGCGCAGATGTTCTTGCATTGTTCTTCCAGCTTCCATTCAGCCAAGACCCTTAGCTCTGTTATTTACCATGGAGACCAGTGGAAAACTAATCCAAATATGTGAGTGAATTGAAGTAACCTTGTCAATAGTTCTGAGAAGTGGGTATGTGCTCAGCTGAGCAAGAGAGACGGAAAAACATGCCAAAGCCATTTCAAACATCCTCCAGTGTGAGCTTCAGGCACACTGGAACTGTGCGTTGGTGGAAAATCTCCTCAATTTTGCTATCCAGCCTTTTATTTTACTAGCTAATAAAGATATAACTCAAATGCTTGCAGACAGGAACAGCTGGGTATCTTTCATGTAGAGGTCTAAGTCATCTTCTGGTATCCTGAACACTAAACAGACTGAGATTATAGTGAGATACTTAATGTGCAGGATAAAACTGCACAACAGAGAAAAAGAAAGGTGCAACAGATTATGCGCGTGCTGCCATATATTAAATACATTTGCCGAGTAGAAAACCATTTAGGAGCAACACCACAGATGCTATTGGGCTGCTCAGCCTTTCTTATAAGGCATTTCACATTTCTCTTTCTTCCCCTCATCAAGGTCCCATCTCACAGCAGACAGTTTAGCGCTGGTTCAAACCTCCACTCCAAAATGTACAAGCACATTTTCAGCTCCAGACAATAATGAGAGATTTTCCCACTAAGAGCGCCACAGTTTCATCCTAATCTTTGCAAGATAACCAAAATGCAACTAAGAACATAAGCATTACTAAGCAGACATCATCTTTGCCAGAGATAATCCTGTCGCTGAGAGGACTGGGAAGTTTTTATCCCATTTTTTTGCTTTCCAAGACCACCAGAGCAGTGTTTTGTTAGTACACTTGGAGATGTCATTAGCTCAACCAGTATGCTGCTTCACTGGTCTCAAAACCAAAAGAGAAGTCAGCCCAAAACCCCAATGACAGTTTTTGCCTCTGACTTGCTAGGAAGAAGCAGATAGCTCACAATCGTTGTCTCACTATTTTTTAAATACCATTTCAAATCTCTCTGAGCAGATTATTTCAAAGCTTGATCCCAGCTCACCACAGAGTGATGCTCTTGTAGAACTCCTGGTAATGGGAAAAGAGCAGGCAACACCATGGCTATTTATCAGAGGACATTGTAGGAGAGAAGTCTGTGCCCATAAAAGCACAGCCTGGTCCCTTGGGCCTGTCCAGACACCAGCATTGCTATTTAATCACTGGAAGCTGGAGGAACATTCAGAATCCTGGAATGCAAGTCAGTAAATTGAACAAGTGAAATTTCTTTCTTCTTTAGCCCATTCCAAGGAATTTTCAGCAAAATTCTGAAACCCAGACAGTATGAATGCTTTATGCCCAGCAGAACCAAATGGTAAGAAACTTTCCCAGGCTTGACAAGGGGAGAATGAAATTAGTTGTATTGGGGTTTGCTGTGTGTGTTCAGTGAGTACCTGCACAGTCTGGGGGATATTTCAGGTGGCTCCAGCCATCTTCATGTGAAGGATATGGTATGTCCTGCCTGAAGTTACAGAACTTAAATCACTAAGAATAGCATCCCACCCTGAGAAGATAGATGCAAATCTTTTTTTTTTTACCTAAAATTTTAAGTTAAAAATAATAATAATAATTCTTCCTTCACATTTTTGTGTCTTCACTTGCTAGGATTTCTCTGACTATAATCTCAATGTTGGATACACCTTGTTTTTGTTACTCCTAATTTATGGATCATTGCATCATCTAAAATGTATTATCTTTTTTGATTACTCCCAATTGTAATTTCAATATGCATAGTCATGTTTGGCAATATGCTATTACCAATCAAAAATTACTCTGATTCTTTTCTATTAAGGTTAGGAGTAACTGAAGGCAGTTAAATTGGTGTTAGGGAAAACAAAGGTTAAACCTATCTAACTTATAATGCAGAAAGATGCTGTCTGCGTGGCTAATGAGACACTATTTAAAACCAGGAATATATCCTGTGGTATCCAAACCCCATATTTTAACTAAAAATTGACCCAGTAATAACATAAGCATTTTGTTTTATTTAGTGTAAGAATGGCCCCCAGTTAAGTGCAGTAACAGAGATTGTATTCTGCAGAGAGGGTAACGAGCCCTGGGAGAGGCAGACACAGAGCCAGCACCATAAAGCAAAACTGTCTGCAAGAAAGTTTGTTAATCTCTGCTATGGGACATTTCCATTAAAACATGTTTCATAAAGCCACAGGCTCATTCTGCCAAGCCCGGGCAGCGGGCAGAGCCACGGAAGGCCTCAGTCTCTGTTTAATGACCATTTCAACAGAAGTTGCATTTACCCAAAGACCAACAGCAATTCATGTTCTGCAACTTTTCCCAAGCCAGATATCTGAATCCAAACCTGTGTGCCCACAAACTTTCCTTTATTTTGCTATACAAGCAGGGCATAAATTCTTCTAAAACCTGGATGCTCATGCAGCAGTTAGAGCATTTCAAAAGTAAAGGGGTTTTATATTCATAATAATATTCAAAAACATCTTTAACACTGCCTTTACAGTAGGAGATAGTATAAATTTAAGAGATTAAATTGAGATAATGATATACAAGACGGAAGAGAAGGCTAAAGCCACTTATTACAAATACACAAAAAAATATCACTACAACATCTCGAAATGAGGGATTACTTTTCTTTCAGCAGACCCCAAAGGTCATTCAATTTGAATGACTTTGGAAAAAAGGAACACGTTAAGTCTGAACCTGAAAATCCACTGTAGAGAACGTCTAGACAGCAAGTCTTGAATCTCACTCCTAAATCAACTGAGCTGCAGCTCAGCTGTCCCTGCCATGTTGTCATGCTGGGTGAGAGACAAGTCTTGGTGAGGAGCAGTCCCCAAAACCAGAAAGGTGAGCTCTGAGGGCCTGGGATGCTGCCCTGAGGGCAGGGGACAGCCCATCCCACCCTGCAAAGAGATGTTCTATGTGAACAGTACCAGATCAGGTGGGTTTTTAAGGAGTCAGTTATGTTCTGCCTGAGCTTCCAGGTGGATTTAACAACCACATCTGCAGCAGCAGCACTGGGAGCTGGAGCAGCAGCCAAATTTTTAATCTACAGATCTCAAAACACTTACAAAAGAGACTTTTACACCGTGGCATAGAGAGGGTAAATGCAGCTCCGGGAAGGGAGGTGACTGATGGAGAGCAGACATCCCAGCCCAGTACCACCACAACATCCCACCTGCAGCCCTTTGCTCTCTGGAGGTGCCCACCAGCTATTCTGCACCTTTAATAACAGCAAATCTTCGAACTCTTATTCTTTTCAGGTATACTCTGACTGCAGGCATAAGAAAACTCAACATCATCAGAACTTTATTGTCTGTTTTTCCCCACAGAAAGGAATATAAAACTCCTTTTACTAATTTCTGATTCCACTGTCTGTGTGGATCTGCTTCAAAGACTCAGCTACAACACTGGGTTGTATTTTGTACACCAGAGGGTAAAAGCTGTAAATTGATTCACTTTGGGTGCTGTCATCTTCAAATATAATTTATCAGACTCAGCTCACTGTGAGGAATATTATGCAGGGGAGGAAGAGTGATAAATGCCATTAATGACTGGCCTGAGAACACTCAGGATGGAGCAGCAGCAGGATAAAGAATAGTAGGGGAATCCTACCTCCTGGTCATGGCTGCAGATCATTAGACAAATATGTTATTTTATGCTACAACAGGTTTAGACACACTCCATTCTTTTGTTTAATCCATGGAAAATAGATTTAGCTGAGAAACAGATAGGCAGTAATAAAAAATAACAGAGAAACTTCCTTTTTTCTGCTTTCTTTTTTTTTTTTTAGATTTCTCCCTTTCATTCATTCCTTTGCTTCCTCGTCCTCCTCTCCTACACTAAACATCCTTTTTTGTTGTTTTTGTGTTTTATTTCCCCCAGACAGAGAAAGAAAGAAGTCATACCATCATGACTGTGCCTTAATCTTTGCCAGTCCTCGGTCTCACTCCCTCTGATTTCAGAAAAGATTCCAGAGCTAATAAACAATTAAACCACAGAGGAAAGCCACCTGGAAGATGTATTGCAGAAAGAATTAAACAGCATTTATTTTGCTTTTTTTTTCCTTTTTGGCTAAGCAGCCAGAAATTGCAAAAATCTTTAGAGCAGTCTGAAGGCTTTGGGATTCATGGGGTGAGACTTATGACTTTGGTAGCAACTGCATGCACATATCAGTAATTTCATATAGTCATTCCAGTGAGAAGAAAAATTTTTAAAAATCTTGAAGAATAAATGGGGAGAGAAAGAAACTAAGGGGTGGTGCAGAAATGGAAATGTCAGAGAATGTCGCAGGCACAGGGTAGGTATGGGAATAACAGATCCAGAGCAAATCTGCTGGAGATGTTAAGAGCTGGCAAAAGATCAAAGTGATAAGAAGCAGGAATGGAAATAACCTTTAATTCTGTGCCTATAAGAGGATGTCAAGAAAACATTGCAGCAAAGGCCAGCCAAGGTAACATGGAACGGGGCCTAGTCATGCGCTGGGAGCTCTGCTCATCTCGGTCCAAACCTATGGCTTTTGTCCCACCTTAAAAGCATTCTGCTAAAAACATAGCGCAGAGAAGCTCTGAAGCAAAGCTGAAATACTTTCAGGGTATTTAGTAAACCAAGGCTATAATTGCAGTTTTGTAACTCTTCAGACATCCCAGCTCTGCAAAGATGCATTTTCGCTCCTCCTCTTCCAGATACGGAGATGAGCAAATTCCACTGCCCATAAGTGCCAGTCCCACAAGTGGCACCAGGTTTAATTAGGTGACAGAGCAGAGACAAAAATGACCAAATGGGCCTTTGCTCCCAGCACTCTGTTCCCCTTCTGGAGACATGTGGATATCCCCTGCACCCTGCCCTGAATGTCTACTCTGGGCTTACTAAGAAGAGAAGTAATGTGCAGATGTCTTCTCATTGGAAATCTCATCATTACTGCTTTGCTCCAGAGCAGGTACAACCTGCCCAGCTGCTCCCAGTGCAGGTCTTACAGTCCAAATCCCCTTCTTGGAGGACACACAAGCTCAGCCAAACCCTTATCTACTTGCCTTCAAAGGTCTGCTGGAGCACTTTCTAAACTTGAGTCAAAATTTTCCTGAATTGAGAAGAGTGTGTGGAGCAGACATAATTTAATGCCTGATCCAAATATGTTTTTGTCTTTTGAACAGCTGTTTATACCTTCCTCATCCTCATCCCAAAGTGCCAAAACACTGTAAGGAAAGGGCTGAGGATATTACAGCTTGCTCCCAATCTAGAAACACCAGAGAAGACTTAACTTTACCAGAGTAACAAAACCAGCTTTACAAAACTTGAGATGCTTAAAAAACTTGGCTAAAACCTGGAGAACTGCTAAGCTTTTGAGCAGCATCCGAATTGAACCACAGGGAAAAACTGAGGTTTGTTCATCACTAATTAAGGGCTTAACTGACATTACCAATGCTTAGCATATGTTCCTGCCTATTAGCTTCCAAGAACAACAACAGACACACAAGATTATTTTGAGCTGGAGTTGAAATAAGGTGAAACATACCTTAGGCCAACAAAGTTTTCCAGAAGGAACAAACATTTTGTTTACTCTGAAGTCAATTCTAAGACACAAAGTGTTTACCCAACTTCAGCAAACACAGCCACGGATCAGCCCCATTTCCAGCAAACTGAAGTCAGTTTTATTCTTAATTCTTCATTTCAGCAATTTCAGTTTGCTAATATAAACCTGAGTGGTGATATACCATATCATATTAATGCCCATTACATTAAAATGAGCACATTTTTTGAAGTTGCAAAGTTTTTTCATGGGTAGTTGTACATGATTCTGCTGGTTACAACAGGGCTGATATCTCTTGGGTCTGCATGATGTTTTCTCTAATGCACAAAGATACAATATCCAACATACAATATATGCAATATATATTTGTGGTGGGAACTACCCACACTGAGCCCTATCAAAGACCTCAAAAAGGCTAAAGTGAGGCTCTGTGGAGCACAGAACTTGCTCCACAGGAAAAGTTTAATCCTAAAATGGATTTCTTCCCATATTATGGTTTCAAACTACACAGTGCTCACTAACATCCTTATCTGCAGGCACATATGGAGTTCCAGAAAACTTGCTATGATGCTTTTATATTTAAAAGTTTATACGGTCAGAGGCTCAGATGTCATTACTCATGAGCAAATAAAATTTCAGAACTGCAAGGCACTGTGGAAAATGTCAAAGGCAGTTCATCTCATTTTCATATAAGTTTTTACCCTCATCATTTCATCAACATCATTTAATGTTATTGTTTGTTATACAGGGGAAAAAAATACCACTTCTATTTTTAAAATGGAACACAGTTAATAAGCAGCATATTTATTTATTACATTTTAAAAATCAATCTGGCTCTTACTAAAGCCAGCAGAAATTCCATTGATTCCACCGGGAAATGGGTCAGGCCTTCAAATATAGGCCAAAAAAAAAGGTTTCCTGCAAATGTAGAATAGGGTATACCACTGAAAGGCCTAAAGTCATCCGATCCCAGCTCTCCTACAAATACTGGGTGGAGGGACAGGAGGTTTCTCCTATTTGGCCCCGGATAACTCAGGTCAGTGCAAGGGGAAGGGCTCACCCAGTGGCTTTTGTAACACATCCCACATTTGGTACATGCACCTGAACTGAAAGCAAGTGAAAACATTGTCATTTCTTCAGGGATCAAAATTTTCCTCATTGAAAGGTGCTGCTATTTATTTTGCTATGTCCTGCCACGTGGCAGTTTAATACTTTAGGGCTGAACTCCTGCCAGCTCTCCCTTCCTACCACCTCTGGTAGCTTTTGCTAGAAAACCAGTATCACTGGCTTAAATAAACAGCTGGCAGCAGGCAGATTTCCATCCACTGTGAAAAGGTCAGACACATCCCAGACTATTTTTAGAGTGTATTTAGGGCCCATTCAGCCGTGATTTATTCCTTCTTTTAACTTAGAGAGTTAAGAACAGTATAAAGTTGCAGTACTTTAATACTCATTAAGGAAACATCTAAATGGAAAACCAAATGACCTTCCAGCGGCTCAAGATTGATTTCAGTTTGATTAGCAACAGAAATGAAAATTCATTTTCTTGCAATAAAGGATAGTTGATTTCATCATTATGTTAGAATTTAGTCTTAAACCAATTATATTTTTAAAGCATTGCTAGTGTTTTACACTGTTTGGTGAAGCAGTTTTATCTATCAAAATCCAAACACAATCTCAGTAATTGGGAAGTTCTCAGGCTACAAGTGCTTTTTGGTGCCTAAATGTCTTCAGTAAGCCTGACTTCTCGAGCAAGCATGGCAATTTTTGAAAACAAGGCCTTTGCAAAAGTATAAAAACTGTAACTTAGCAGCAACCTTCCAAATTTTAGGTCACCTGTTGAACTCAGTGGAAAAATAATCAGGATGCTTGCCCCTTCAAGCTACCCAAACTTGCAATGAAATTTGATTTCCCTTCTATGGATTGCCAAAGTCAACTGTCTGAGAGATGCTCAGTTTTGATGTTGCTTCTATGAGGAAAGACAATGTGCTAAGAACAGCTAAAGGGGACTCAACCATAAATACATCCAGGGCAGAGGCCTTCATTTGAAGTGCTGTGAAGGGGCATTCAGCATGATTTCAGGGGCTGAGGGGAGAAAAAGAGGGAAAATATGTCCGTGAAAAAGAAGTCCTGCAGCTCACCAGGGCTTAAAAGATCAACTTGAAACCTCTTTTTCTATTGAGGCATAAGAAAGTTTTGATTCTCATCAAGCATATTTCAAAGTAATGTAGAACAGGAAAAAATAAATCTCAGTTGTCGTCTGTAGTGGGGAAGGTGGAGAAAAATTAGGATTCAGATTTAGTCCTTGAATAGCAACTCTCACACTAAGAATTTAGCAGTCACAAGCGACCATAAGGAAGAGAACCAAAGCAGTCATTTACTTCTTCTCCTGGTCATCAATTTGTACATTTAGCTCTCCCTGAAGATGTTATTTAGATAGATGGATGGATAGACAGACAGACAGACAGGAAAGAGTGTTCCCCACATCCAGAGCAACAAATGCCAACAACCTAAAGATCTGTCACTGGAGACTTCACCTGTCTCCCAGAAACTGTAATTGCTTTCTTAGTACCACTAATGAATGGAATCTCTGTAACCTACATTCAAGCTGTCAAACCTTGCATGCCACTAATAGTCACAAAAACCAACATATCTCTTTGCTCTGCATAAAACATACACTATTTGCACTAATTAAACTGTGGAATATAGAGGCAATTTAACTGTCTTTTCATTTCTTAAACATATGTTGCTTTACTTGAAGAAAATATTTTTTAACTGAAAAACTAGATTAACTAGAAAAACGAGCATGAAAGCAGGTCGGTAAACTTGTATGGTGGAACATAGATAAGATTTTATTTTAAAATGGCATTTCTAGCAATGAACAAAAAGATGTTATTTAGTAAATTTTGTTTTCCCATATCCACAGGAAGCATCACTGCACCACCCTCCCATTCTGCCAAACATCCTTCTGCCACTGGCATCCTTACAGGTAAATACAAGAAGCATTTGGAAAGGTACTTTCTCGCCCATATAAGCTCTAAGAACTCCTCAATATAAGTTCTGTGAATTAAGAAAGAAGCTGAAACTTCTTAACTCAGCAAATTAGATGGGGTGGTTTGCCTTTATTCCTTTCAGGAGAATAATCATTTCTGCTTGACTTCTCTGTCTTTTCAGTAACACACCATCAGCAGCCTTTGCTCAGTAGCTCCAGGAAACTGGCCTTTGAGTTGAAATCCTGCACAAGCTTCGTGCACCCACCCCGCTGAGAAATCTTTTATATATTTCCATGTTTGTGTTGTTATTTGCACATCCTTAAGAACAACTCACTTGGTACATCCGAAGGAAGGTCGAGTCAGTTGTGTACAGTTTAGCAAAGCTTAGCTTTTCATGAGCTCCTTTGCATCCTGGAATCTGCTGTATGAGAGGTCTGTCCTATAAAAACACTACACAGATGTAGTGCAATTTCCCTGACACACCCAGCTCCATGGCTGCTGTTATCCTTACAACATTCCCTGAATCTCTCACACACCTTCCGCTGCAAACAACTCAAACTAGGTCACTATCCATGGAGTGAGTCATTGTGCCCAGCTGGAGCATCTGATGCAGCTGGCTGTTCAGGAATCTGCTCAACCTTAGATTCTCTAAACAGTCAACAAAGATAAAAAGGCATCTCCTGACAGTGATTCAGAAAAAGACACCAACAAAATGCTCCAAGTCCTTTTCCCGAGGAAAGCAGTGATTGTCACCCAAATTTCTGGAATATTATCAGGGCAAAGGAAAAACTCTGTGACTAAATATTTTAATGCACATCCTTTGATATCGCATTTTGAAGAGCAACATTTTTTGAAATGAGGAAAGTCAGTCAAAGAAGCCCAGATGTTTATAATATGACATTTACAATACCACTTATCCGTAGCATAGATGTAGATTATTTAGGCCTTCTCCAGCAGTCTGGTGCTACAGAAGACCAATGATTTCACTGAGCTGTAGATTAACTCCTACTGGAAGTACTTCAGGAATCAATCACTGCCCAGCAATCCATCAGAAAACACTTTGAATCATAGCAAAAATTACAGGAAACAAAAATTACAGATTATCCTTTCAGCTCTCTAATACCAAAAAATACAAATCCCGTGTTAAAATAGCATTTCTACGTCAGTGTCAAAGGTTTTCTCAGCTGCAAAGGTTGCTTACTGAAAATGCTTTAATAGTGCCCGTGTGACCCTAACCATGAACCCTAGCCCTGATGTATTATGATGCAGATTTCTAGATCTTCACACACTGTTTTTTTCCATCAAACCCTTGACCGTGCAAGAAATAAACACGCATAGACATGATTTAGGAGGGGATAGTAAATAATTTTCCATGGAATATCTTTTATCACACATTGCAAAAGGTGAGAAGTGTGGAGAAGCAAACTCCACTCTATCACCTGCTCCACAAAGATTTCCCTTTGCAGGTACCACTGAGTATGTGCCATAGCCAACTGGCTTGAAACATCTTCCTTGGATTTTCAAATACCTCAAGTTCCTCAATCTGCAGCTGGGCATTACAGTTTCTCAGTGTGTTCTGACTGTTTAAAGCACTCAAAAAAGGTGCCTCAAATGGGCCGGTCAGAATACAAGGGAAGTTCAAGCTCCAGCCACTGGTTACTTGGTTCTCTCCCCTGTAAGATGTGGAAAAAACACTCTCTTCTTGTGGAGGGCTATAAAAAAAGATGCATTAGGGGCTGTGAAACATCCAGTTAGAGCATCAGAGAAAAACCCTGGAGAAAGTTCAGTCATCAGAGCAGGGATGAAGGGAAACCCTGGAGAGCAAACAGAAAACAACACCCTAAGTAGCTTCCCCCTGGAGAGACTTTTTTACTCTGTTCATCAAGCACAGCCTGAACAGCACTGCCAAAAGCCAGTCTGGCCCAAGCCTCCAGTGTAACTCAGCCCTGGCAGACACCTGACACAAAAACCTTCAGCCCAAACCAGGAAGGTTTGGCAAATTTTTAGCAATAATAAATCCGAGTTCAGTGATAGGAAGCATCATGTAAACTCAGCAATAGCTGACACTACCCACTCTGCTTACAACTCTGCCACCTCTCCAGATAAACCACCAGCTTCCAGCTGCCCACACAGAGATTCATTGAGGCACCCAGAGGAAAGAACCGCGCTGCTTTGTTCGGGGGAAAGTGTGAAATTTGTCATATGCCTTTTATTTTTTGCTTTCCCTTTTCCCCTTATTTCAGACTGACAAGTGCAAATTAAAATTTCACACCCAGCCTCATACAGGGAGCATGAAATTCTGATTTGGAGGATTTAGGTAGATTTCTCCAGGATTACACAGATGGCAGCTGCCCAAGTCAGTGCCACTGGGCCTGTCCTGGCCAGCCTGCCCTGTCCTTGGGCAAAAACTTCTTGGTGCAAATGTTTAAAGAGGAGGCAACACAGATGTAGCACTAACAGAACTCCATCTTTTTATTATTGGTAATAACAAAACACATTCCTACTGGAAAGTACCCTCAGATCAATCGGACTGAGGCCATAGACATTCTGTGGAGAGATGTCTGGTTCTCAGTGTCTCTACAACAGAGCCACTTACAGGGTAATCACAGATAACCAGAAGATTCTCATATCTAAACACCTAAAACTTAATACATGATTAGCATTGAACACAGATTTTTTACTGCACTATTTCTAGAAACAAGGAAGGATTTATTATTTTGGATAAAACATTTTTTAGCTAATACCTATCCTTTAAAGCTTATTGACATTTAGGATTTAACAGCAAAGGCTGCAGTGAACTGGTGAGCAAACCATTTAAAGAAATAGGTTGGCTATATTAGCTAGGAATTTTCTGGCACCAGTTCCTATGTTTTAGTTAGTATATACCACAGCACAGACATTCAATGGGCTACTTTTCTCTTTGTAGAGAACCACATTCTCCCCATTTTTTGAGATGATCTAGCACATGGAAAAGAAAATGGTGGGACTAGAGTCAACTCTCAGTTGTGCTGGCAGATATTTAGTGCAACTTCAATAAACTTGACGTCCTTGAGGAGTTCTGGACCATCACTAGTGTAATCGAAAGAAGTTAATGACTCCAACTCTTAAAAAGCCTCCATATGACAAAGACTTAGGGATCCAACACTCACATTATTAGGGGTTTCAGTCTTCATTACATTTGGTTAATTCTGAAACCTTTATTAATTCAAAGTCCAGATGTGATACCATTCCAACACCACACAGCCAAAACAGCTCTGGAAAAGCATCCCTTACAGAAAATAACTATACCCAGTGTCAAAACAGCACTGCAGGATTAACAGCGGCCTCCACATTTGAACATTACTTTGTCCCAGTTTTGAATCCATAAAAAACAACTCTGCTCAGTCAGGATGTTTTAATCACTGAGACTTATTTGGGAATACAAACATATGAATAAGAGCCATTCCTCCATCCAACACCATCAAACCACAGCAGAACATGAACTCTGCTCAAGGACACACATTTACTCAGCTGAGGACTCTGCTGCCAAGCTGCCTACCCATTGCTATATTTTTCTTGTTTTAGGGGTGTGGAAATCTTTGTTCACTTAAAGGCATCCTTCTGGCTTATTGTCCTGGATCACTTACCTTCTGGGTAATAACTATTAGTACAAGCACCAGTGTGGGCACTGGGATAAAGGTGCCTTATCCCAAGCAGAATTTGTCTTCCCACAGAACTAAGTTACACAACGGCACCAGTGAGGTTGTATCATTTTAACTACAGGAGGTTACATTAGTACGCTTTCTGTATTTACATAAAGATGAAGGAAAAAAAATAATGATCTACAGGAACTAAAAAGTACATCTTGATTGAAAGATGGCTGAGACAACCTGATAACAGCTTATGTGTCTACAAAACACTGGCACATGGAAGGGAAGGAACTTTTTCTAAGAAGAAAGTGGGGGAGGGTTAGCTACAAAGGATAGATTTTGAAAAATTATTAAACTTAGACCCAAGAAAACATTTTTGAGCAGTGAGATCATTTAGACTACAATGTAGGCTCCAAGTGCAAATTGTTGAATTTCTTACTCTGGAATTCTGCTAAATGAGTTTGAACAATGCACAGGAGGGAGTGGTGGGACGGGGGCTCAGGGTGCACCAAAGGACCAAGGAGATCATTTCCGTAGCAGACAGAGGATACTGACACTGCTATACAAGTGGCTGCAGAGATCTGGAATATCTGGCTTCTGAATCTAAAAGAACAATAAACAACTTGCATTATAACTGCATTTCTACAGTTTGCTTGCACTGAGAAATCATCCATCAATGGAAGGCGGAGCAGCACAGGGCGAGACAGATGTGAGGAGAGCGGGGTGGGCTGTAAGCACTGCAGAGTGTCCCTCCACAGGGAATCCTGCATTTCTGTGGGTTATACAGAAATTAAGTACGTTTCCTGCCCGTTTGGTCAGAGGGAGTGGATATGCAATATAGAAAGTTACAGCCTCTTAAAGACAAGTAAAATTTGAGAATACCACAGCCAAAAAATGGATTGGAAATATCAAATCAAAACAGGACTTTGATTTTAATAGAGCAAACCATTATTAAACGCTCAATGCTAGGACAAAAATACAGTCAGCACCAACTAATAGCAAGGCAAATGGCTTACGCCAAATAGTCTGACTAAATGCTTCTCCATCTTATGTAGACAAAGGCTATTATGTATGAATCTGTCTCATCAAGGACTTATAGCCTTGGTGATAAACCATTTGCACCAAATCCTCAAGTTTATTTTTTTTTCCTTCAGCTGATTATACATTACTTGGAAAATTCAAGCTACATTTCAATCCTGCTTTGATATGAAAGGCTATAAAATCAAAATAGGCTCTCATTTTGGCCAAAATTTTTCTGTATTTTTCCAAAAGGGAAAAAAACAAAACAAGAAAGAGAAAAAAATAAGATATACCTTTGTGGGTGGCCTCCTGCAAAACTGGCAGAAGAAACCCACTGCTTTCCAGTTTTACTTCTATATTCAGACATGTTTGCATAACTTTTGCATTTGGAAAGAATCTTTCATATTTCAGGGGAAGATGGTTCTAGTAAGAAAAAAATTCTTAACCCAATAACAATATCCTTTTGTCTTCTTGATTCTGAGTTAAGCGAAGAAAGCTTCATCTCGTTCAACCACACAATCCAAAACCCACTGAAACTTGATTCTTATCAAACACTATTCTAACAAAGCCCTTGCCAACAGTGCATCCTTGAGACCAAGGTTTTGACATTATTTTGCTCACCCAGGTTGTCTCCTGCTTCTGCTCTTTATCTTCCCAGAAATTTTGCCCAGGTGGAATTAGAGAACACTGGCTGTTTGCCTCACATTTCTAGATGTCCAGGCGCCTGACCAAGATACAGGTGTTTTGAACCACTCCTCCAAGGAAAAGCACTGGCCACGAGGTAACCAGCTCCAGAAGCCCAGTAAATCTGGTGCAGCTGCAAGGTACTGGAACAAGTGAGCCACACACATACCCAGTAAATTTGGGACATCCTTCAGCATTGTCTCACATGTTAAGAGCACGCTCTGAAATCTCCTGAGCATGTGCAGCAACCAGGATGTAACTGGTATGTACTGGGATTATGACGTGTAGGTGGACCAGTGCTGCAGGACATGCAGCACACCGAATCCCACTCTTGCATATTAAATCCCACACAACTTGAATGCTGCAGATTCACTCTGGTCAAAGCACACACAGATCCCTTTTTGGAACATCCTGACAGAATGATGATCCACAGAGCCTGACAGATATGTCCAAGTCCTATTAAAAAATCCATCAAAAATCAGGTGACACTGAAGTTTTTCATGCAACTCAATCATTTAGCCATAAGTATGTAGACTTCTTGCAAGATACAGCTAAACGGCAAAGAACAACACTTCAGATTGGAAGGCAGATTGGAAGATTTGAGTATCTTGACACTGCCTAATTAAGCTATGCTGCTTTTCACACCAGGACTGACGGCAGAAGGTAAAACACTGCAAGCATACAGTTCTCTGTACGACCAGACACTAAATGGCACTTCTGCCTTGCTTCCTCACTGCTCTCCGTGCCGTTCCACCTTGCCTGCCCACCGTGCTGGCAGGGAAGCATTGCACAGGGCATGCACCAGGACTGCTCCTCCCCAGGGACCAGGTGAGTTGTGCTCTTGTCCTCACCCTGCCTGCCCAGGAGCCAATGGAGCCTGGGGCTGGCAGGGACAGGGCACCACATGGCCACACTCTAAGCAAAACTCTAAGGAGTTTTCTCCTTGCAAAGGGCAAGAGCCTGCAGCAAAGGAAGCACCTGCAGCTGTGGTGCGTCTTTAGACCTCTCTGCAAAGGGAGAGCAGATCCCAGCTGGATTTCCACAGCAGCCTCTTCTTCCAGCCTGAGGTCAACACTTCCAACAGAAGGAAATTCACCCCGAGCTCTTGGCAGTGTTTCTGAAACATCTTGTTAAGCGTTTTAAGTTTTGGTTTTTTTAAGAGTCAAACGTGAAATGAAATTAAGTCCAAGGGCTTACACTGTCATTAAAGTGACTGTGAGAGGGAAAAACAAGAGGAGAGTGGCTAATGGGAATATAGAGGTCAGACCAGGGCTTCAAAATCTGTAGATGCCTTATTGATTCTCCCTTCAGATCCTGAAACCAATAAAATTATCTTCTTGAGATCCTTTCTATAAAGGCTGAAGACAGTGATTTCTCCTGGGTATCTGAAGAACTTGAAACTTGTTTTTAAAAACTTGAACTATTTACCTTTATTATGAAGGAAGTGAGAAAGGTGTTTGTGCATGACAATGACCTCTGGAAGAATGTGGAAAGGCCAACAGTGCAGGATGTTTTTGGTGTTAGTGGCCAGGGAAGTGTGTTTCTATCCTTTTTAGCTGTATCAGAATTAAGAGGTGCTTTGCTTGGGTTTAATGGATATTTTGGGATTTGGGGAGCAAGGCTTCGTATTTCAAGCCAAATTTGCCCATGAAAGAGAAATTTTTCTAAATGCTGACACAATATCAAATTCTTCCAACAATTTCACTATAAATTGGGAGAAAGAAAAATGAGTGCAGTAAAAGGCCTCATGCAACATGACATCTTGGCGTAAAGTGGTCAAAATACTGACAGGGCATGATGGGTTCCTTGGAAAACATGGATGATAAGCCTGAAAGATACTAAGATATCTGGGTAACATGGGAATCACCAAGACATCACATGGAGACCTAAATTAGACCAATTGTTGTTTAAAAAACAAACAACAAAAAGTGACTCAGCTGGACAAGACAAAAAGAGAGGAACTGTAAGGACAACCAGTAAAAACAAAGTTGATGAGCCAAAATTTTAGACTTCTTGCAACTACACAGTAGAGCTGAAATAATTTTGGTGAACTGAAGAAACATACAGAAGCACAGCCCAATATGACTTCAATCAATTATTGAAATTAGTTGAGAATTTTTCAGAAAATTGGAGCAGAGGGATGAAAAGATACTTCTACATGTACACAAAGCAGTGATTTTTGGAAAGTAGTATGGGAAAAGAAGGCACTATGTGTTTTCTGCAAATTGGATTAAAAACAAAGTATGAATGGAATAATGAGATTGAGCACAGTGAAGTGCATACAAAGAGCTGTACAAAGAAAATTCAGAAATTATTTAATCAGAAAGCGCAAGTAGGAATGGAGGTGCAATTGTTACAGACAGAGTTTAACAAAATTAGACCCCCCCACTCTGAATGCATCTAACAAATGCTGGAGGAAGGTGCACCTGACCAGGTGAGAGAAGAAAGACTGCTCATTAAAACAAAAAGGATCAGCGCTGAATTCCCACGACAAATAACTTGGTCACTTATGATCTGGAAGCTTCTTATCTGGCTCATTAATGACAAAGTGGCTGAACTGGTTGAAACTAATGATGTGTTTCTTGACATAAGGGAGGGTTTCGACAAAGCATAAGGGGGGAGGAAAAAACCCATCTCCTGGTGCCCGAGCTGCTGGAGGTAGGAAAAGACTGTGCCTGAATTCTGAGCAAATGAGATGAATGTGTATGATATTGTCACAAGTCTTTGTCCTAAGTGGTGAAAGCACATCTGCTGCAACTGCAAAGTAGCATAAAGCACCCAACCTCTGCAATCTATACAGCGGGAAACCAGGGAAAAATAAATAAATTTTCCAAGTGGTTCTGATAACTTTTCATGAGCCATGAAAGATGCTGCTGTCTCTCAACAGACATAAAAGGAATGTTAGCGAGCGAGCATCTGTGTAGTGCAGCTTCATTAGGAATGCCTAGGTCCATTCCATCATGTCCATCCACACACTCCATCATTAGCAATACACAGGTCATGTTCTCAATGCTCAGTTCTTAACATAACTTCAAGTTACAAAATCTCAAAGTAAATCATGAAACCAGAAGGTGCAAAGTTAATCTAAAGAGAAGCAAAGACACTTTGCAATTCAGGCAAATTCAGACACCCAGTTTCCCACAGCCTTGCTCTGGGTCTGCCCCCACTAAACCCACTGCAAATTTTTCCATTAAAATCATTTGTGAACAGGATCAAATGCATGGCTTGGCTGAACCCTATCCACTTGCCAACCAGTAATTTATTATAACAAAGGTAGTTCCCAGAAAATGCATTCGTATACGGTCTGTGAGAATTAGCCATCACACAGCACGCCTTGCCTACAGGGATTTTGAAAAAGACACTGTAATTTATTTGGTGGGAATATAGTTCCATCTCACATTGCAAAGACTCCAAGTTCTCCTTTAAAAAACTTTGGGAAACTGAAATAATCTTAAAAAAGAAATGTGGCCTCCTAGCTAAGGGGATTCTTTTTTCCAAAGATTCTTGGAAATGCCTCCGCCGTCACTTCAGAGACAATCAGGCTTTCCAGTTGTCTGACCTGAGACCCACAAGGTCTGTAAATCCTACCAGTGCAATCAATCTGATCTGCTGCAAATCTCCAGAGCTGAGACGCATCAGTTTCCTTGCAGGGAACTTTCTGCCCTTTGCTGGCGCTTTTCTCCAGGGTTTCAGCAGCACAAAAGAACATCTAATTCTCTTCAGGACGTCTGGTAAGAGGCTGCCATGTGGGACAGTGGGCAATCCATCATTATAGACCAGTAAACACCTCCACAGAGATCTAAGGCTCAACTAATTCAGGCTATGTGCCCTTCCCACCCAAATCCCACCACCATCACCAATGACCAGCGGAACAGGAGCACAAAGGGCCACCTCAGGCTCCCCAAACTCTGTTAGCACCTGGAATTAAAGCATAATAAGAGTTCCTACAACATTTTTGCAATTATCCCACCTCTATTCCACACCCAGCCACAAATACAAACCAGATCCACAGCCAAAAAGTGGCAGAAATTAACACCTTGGGGCTGGCACTTGACGTTACTCACCACCAGTGGAGTCTTAGACAAAACTTCCACTTAACTTTCAAGCTCCAATTTTATTCCAAAGCCTGTGTTTTCTCATCTGCATTTTGTTGCTATGCTGCTGCCTGCACATTTTGCAGTAGACTGATAGATTTTGCCAGTCTTCCAAGAATATTCTGCTTCAGTAATATATGACCTGCAGGTTAATATCTGAAATTCTACAATGAGTTGCCATGGAAATGTCAATACCATCCATTTCTCTGCACACATTTAATTGGAATATCCTAGAAAAATACCTGGAAATTTAGTAATTATATTCAAGTCACCTTACAGTGACTGAAAATCAGATTTTCCCCTTTTCTTATATTTTACTCCATTGAAGTTGGAACAGCACTTTTGGGATTCCTAGGACATTTAATACCCTTAGCTAGAGCCTTTGGGCTGCTTTTTTGTAACCATTTCATAGTTTAACAAGTCTCCAGAGGCCCTGCTTAAAGAAAAACAAAGCAAAAAATATTTCAGCTTGCAAGTAGAATATAAAGTTAACATGTATGATTTTCAGCCTGCTCTTTAGTCAACACTTTCTTAAGAGGGACTGGGAAAAAGCTACATTGAACTGGCAGAAAGAACAACCAGCAAGTCTGTGGACAAGGACTCAAGCAGAGATTTAATCTATGGCTTTTGACAATATATCATTTTAAGCTCAGGCCCCTGAAAGACCTGATGTATTGAAGAAAAATCTGCTTTAAAAGCCACATGACAAATAGATACAAGCCCAAATACCTAGGGTTTGGCATCTCTAGTTTCATTGTGAATAAAATGCAAACGAGAGCTCTGTAAAATGAGAACCAAACTTCTGCCCTGCTCCACAGGGAAAAAAAGCATGCACAACTGCAATGTAGTCATTACTATATATAACAGGGTCTCTCTAAAAATGGAAAACCCTAGAAAGAAAGAAACCCAGTATGATGAATGAACTCTGAACACTGTGATCTAACAAAGCTCAATTAGAGAAACAGGATTGCTGCCCACTCAGCAACAACAAAACACAGCGCATAAAATGTAATTCTCAGTGCCTGCTAATTTCATATATTTTAATAGTCAGACAACGGCAGTTTCTCATGTCACTATTTAGGTACTGTTGCTACCAGACACACCAGTTGCTTTACCATGAAGTGACCTGGGCTTGCTGATCTGTGGAACAATGGCATTTCCAAAATGTCATGAGTTCCCAGATCCAAAGACCCATTCAAAAACCTGCATCACTTAAAACCACACCACCCATTTATTCCTAAAATATTTCATAAAAGGAAAAAAAAAAAAAGGTGAGACAGAGAAAAAGAAAAAAATGGCTCATATTTATTTAAAAGTTTAAAAAAAGCCCTGCAGCAGCAAGGTAAACTTTCCCTGCTAAGCATGCAAGGTGGTTTTTGAAAGAAGTGCAGGGAGGGGCGTTTTGGAGGCAGCTGCTTCAGGCACAAAACATTTTTCAGTGTCTTTCACCATTCACAATCTGCAAACGCCTTCAACAACTGCAATATGCCTCCACATGTACCACAGGAAAAAAGATCTCCTTGACAGAAAAACAGACATGGTCGCAAAGTGCACAGATACCTGACAAGTTTACAAGTTTTAAAAATTGCCACAGGTGGCAGTTCATAGAAACCACCATTAAGCTTGTCTTTTCAGGTTACTTTTAGGACTGAGCATGTCTTATGTGCAACTTGCTCTTTGGGTGAAAGAATCCTTCCTCAAATGTTCTGTAAATAATCACTCCAGTGTTTACAAAGCTGCGATTGTTGAAGCAATGCTAAAATATTTGTGTTACCAGGAAAAAAAAACAACCCATGTCTCTTAAAATTGACAATCTGTAATGACCAAACCCTGCGAAGTGGAGCAGAGCCCAGGGAAATGAATTTTGTTCCAAGGACAACTGTCTGGAGCCCAGCAGTACTAAAGAAGGTGATCCTCGGCACTGAGAGGCTCCTGCAGCAGGACAGCAGCGAGGCACTGTGGAGCTGAGCCTCCAAGGACCGCTGCTCCCAGCTCCTCCCCTGCACCTGGTCCTGCCGGATTTCTGGCCGCCTTTCCTCACACACCCATCAGGCAACGCTGCAAAAGGCTGCTGAGAAACCTTCCCTGAAGAACTGCCTACCTGTGGAACTGTCAGCTCCAAAGCGGAAATAAAACCCATCCTTAACCCCCTCACCATCCAGATTGTGATTAATAATTTTTCCCCTTCGAAACAGCACACACTGACGGGCAGCCGAGCCGTGCCAGATGGTCCGAGCACACACAGAGAGCTGGAACAAGGAAGCGACTGCACAAAAACTCAGAGATAAAAGGAAGAGCAAAGATGCATCTCAGGCTTTTAATCAAAGAACCTGCTGAAAAATGAAATACATGGTATTTAACCCATTAACAAGCACTGCGGTTCCATGAGCTGAGCAACAATATCACATAGAAAATTAAGAACCTCTTGGTCTGCAGGAAACTTCACCTTTTGCATGGAGATGGGACAAGTGGACACCAGAACCAGGTGCCACTCTCTGAGGGTCTCTTTCGAGACATGCAGCCAGTGGAGCACAGGGTCTCCATGGGCATCGAGGAAAGCAATACAGTGATTCTAGTGCCTGCCTTGGCTCTGTTGGAACATCCAACACCTTCCAGCTGGTGGCTGCATCCCTTCCAGCAATGAGGCTCAGACAGCAACAGCTGGCAAGAGACTGTGGCCAGTGAGAGAGAGGACTGGTCTGTCATTAGCATGGCGTTACACCGGTTTAAACTAATTACCAGACTATGCCTTTGCTCTTACTACAACAGTGAAGTTTCAGTAATAGAGTATCAGGAGGCAGGTATGTGCAGGCAGTGTTGCAGGGATCAAGAAAACACCTCCGTATTAACAAATAGACATTGTTTGGCTTGAAAATACATCACGGTCCAAGCCAGTCCTGCTGACAGACCATTTGTAATCTAATATGCAAATATTAAGTAAAACAACTCTTGAGGTTTATATTCAAATAAGCAAAGACATTTAAATTCAAACTATTACCAGCAAGCATGTATGTGGGACTTTATTATCTACACAGTTTGGGACAAAATATTTAGAAAAATAATTATAAAGCATTTGTAACAACATCATTCAGAAAAATCAGAGTTTGCACTCATAGTTTGCAGTAACAGTTTCTGTTACTGCTTTATCCCACTTATCCCACTGTTTCAAAACAGTGTTTCTGCTCTATGAAAAGCACAAATTTTCAAGAAGAAATTCATTCACTACTGTTATCAAGCTGCAGATTCAAAACAACTGTAATCAAAAATGTTGCTGTTTTTCTCCTGGGCTAAGACACTCTTGCCTTTTAGAATTTCAGGAAAACACAGGGAAAAGGAGCCTGGCGCTAGCTGAAAAGAAAGTTAACATCGGTGTTGCTTGTTCTTCAAATGAATGTTATTTTTACCTAAAAAGTCCAAGCAGCCCCAAGTACTGCTTAGGGAACTCAAAACACAAAACACACACACACACAAAAAAAAAAAAAAAAAAAAAAAAAAAAAAAAAAAAAAAAAAAAAAAGAAGGAAGACTCACAAAATGGTTATGGAAAGTTATTACCCAACACAGGCTTTAGCTATAAATCAAGGCTGGGCAGACTAGGCACCTAATTCATACCAACCACCAGCTTACCACAGGTGTACTGCCCACCTCCTGCAGAGTGTAACACATGCCTGGCTAAAGCATAAACATCAGAGAAGCACGAGCTTTCCTGCTCATCCCTGCGCTGGCACACACCAGAGGCAGAATCTGGCCCAGAAAGCTGCATCCTCCTCTCACCCCGTCTACAAAAGGCAGCAGAAATTCTCTGTGTCCTCCATCCTGCCGGTTCACCCAGCAGTAGTGCTGGTGAGCAGCAGTGCCTGCCCTGCTAAGCTCCCTCAGCACTGCTGTGTCTCACTGCCCCACACAGGACTTGTGGCTGCAAGGGGGAGTCCCAGATATGGGCTTAGGGCAGGGGAAGAACAGCTTTTAAGGGGAACAGTGCATAATGCAGTGATTAAATACATTATACGACGCATAAATCACCACATACACAGTCAGCTAAAGAAACAGCCCTTTCACTCAGGCAGTGGCTTTCGCTTTGAAGGTGCCCAGTGATGGCTGCAGCACCAGCTGTGGGGCACTGAAAGGTTCTCCTTTAAACCAGCACTGAGCTCATGAGCAACACAGGGTTGTAGGGATGTGTTTGGTGGCAAAGAGGGAAATTAGTGCAGAGAAAGACAAAGCCATTTGTTTCTCATTCTCCAGCTGGGCTCATACCACTATAAATGCAGAGATATTTTCAGTACCCCTTCTGCAAGCACCAAGATACCAGCACCACACAGCACTGCTGCTCTGGCCAGCCCACAAGGAGCACACAGCTGAGAACAGTCAGAACCAGCTGGAATACATTTTTAATCCTTGGACCACTTCACAAGGCCTCACATGTGGCTCTCATGTTGTGAGAAATGATAGAAATGTAGATGTTTGAAGGATATCCATCTCTCTTGCAGCTTTGGGCTTGCCCATCGCTTTCACTTGATGATGTCTTTCTGCCTCATCAAACCACTGCATTATCATTATCATGGACAGCAGACAAAATTTATGCCACTTTTTGTCAGAAAACATTTTAAACTAAAAATGCTTATCGGCATTTTCTACTAGAGCTCATTTTAGTGATGCCTACCAGATGCTATTTTGTGTATTGTTATTAAACACAGAGTTTGAAGCCCATGGTATAAAACAGCAAACACTATATGCTACCCATATTTTTGAATTCTCACTTTCAGAATCCATTTCCTAAACAGAGATGCGGGTTGCAGAACACTTTCAGTTTGTCAGGACAGAATATTAAGGTCTTTCTGTGAACAAGTTTCTCCCTCTTTGAGCCTGGCAGGACCCACTGGATCCTTGCCATCCTCTGTTTTTCTCAGCAGGTTGGACAACACGAACACAGCTTGTAAATAAACAAACCCCAACAGGATGACACTTCACAGAAAAACATACCAGTAAAATGTGAAATTGCAAAACCTTGTGGGTGTGCACATACATTTTCATAAGCCAAACCCCCCCACACGCCTGTGGGCGGCTGCACACCCTCACACATGAGAGCTCTTGCTGGAGCTCTGGAGGCAAAGTCTGACTTCCCAACTGCTGCTCCAGTGAACTCTACCCTTCCACGGGGCTCTTACCAGCAAGACACAGGGTCAGCTTGCAGTGAAAACAAAGCTTATGGTACCCTTGTCCAAAAGGCAAATATTTTCTTCTCTCTTTCCTCCCAGGAGACTGAGAGGCTAAACCCGTTAAGGATCAATGGATATTAGCAGGAAGGATAAAAATGAACTTTAATGAAATCTGCTGAAAATGTTTTGTCTTTATAAACAAGTGTTAACTAAATGTAAACACAAACAAGTGATTAATCAACCTCAGTTTCATGCACCCCCAAAGCTGAATTAATTGATAGAAGGATGTGAAAAGCAAAATGAGTGTTTTCTCTGTACCTTCATCAGAGCTGATCACAAAAATTTTGCAGGAGTATTCATATGAGAACTGGAACCTTGTTTTATAGACTAATATCAGTTTTATTATCATTTTGTCATATTTAGCAACATTTGGTAATATTCAACTCTAGCTGGAAGCTGTTCACAGCAATCATTTTGGAGAGCCTTATAGAGTTTGAATTTAGCAGAGAAGCTAAAATGAACTCATCAGTCGAGAATTAAATTAATTTTATTTTTACATTAGCTGTCGATACAGGCAAATCAGTGATATTTAAACAAGTACAAATAATTAAGTAGCTCACCCTTAATCAATGCATACTGAATGGAAGTAACTTGCTCCAGTAACTTGCCTCATAACCACAACAGAAACCCATTCAGAATAAAAAAACCATTTAGCCTAAGGTACATATCTGAATCCCACTGAAATCAATTTAAGTACCTGCTCAAAGCTGAGCCTGCACTGAAGTGTTTCCTCAAAGTCTACATGGATCTCGACCTGCCTAATGAGAAAGGCAGGGACAAATACAGCAACCAAGCTTCTTCACATACTATTATTATGTCCCTGTATTCCGGGAAGGTAATAATAGTTTTGCAACAGTTTATTACAGTTTAGTGGGGTGTGTGGGAGAGGGAGGTGACAGCTCACTGCCAGGAACCCGTAGTGGAGCTGGACCAGGTGGCAGCTTTGCTCCAGCTGCAGGCCACCCCACCAATTTTTACCTCTCTACAAGAGGATTGATGTTCCTGGTGAAACAAAATGGTGCTGCATTGATATCATGAAGAAATAATAATCAGAAACTATTTAATGAATGTTCAATCATTCTGGAAGTGATTTAGAGCACCTGGAAAAACGAGATTCTTAATTAAAAGAAAAATCCTTTGAAGATGCAATATACTTCCCAAAGCACTCCGAAATTCAAAAAAGCCCACTGCAAAGGTAGCCCACACAGCTTTGCTGTGGTCCTGATATGCATATGCCTCACCACGCATTTTCAGTTACATGAGCACGTCCCCCATCAAAAAAACTGAGCAAAATTACTGATATTAAGAAAAAAGAAATTCAATTAATTTCATAATAATTTTATTTCCATAATAATTTTCTTTCCAGCCAAAATGAAACTGACTACCCCAGAAGCACCGGGAGTAATGCGTTCCTTGCATTTCCCATCAAGTACATTTAAGAGCATTGTTCATTAGCCTTCACCTATCATCCCACATGATTTAGTGCACTACTGTAAAAGTAGGAACCTTTAGATATTTCCCCAAAATTACTGCAAGGATCTCATTTGCCTGTGCTTGCAAAAAGCTGCCTCATCAGCTGTAATGCAGATGGCTGACATGGGTGACATCTCATGGTCTAAGACCACTCACTCTCTGGAGTCTTGTTTTTTTCATGAACATAGACTTGCTTCTGAATCAAAAGCTGATTTGCAACTGAATTCTCAGTCTTCCTCTTCCCAGAAATACCCATGAATCTGCAATGTGGAATTTAGAGAAAACCCAAGACAGGAGAGAAAGACAGATGTATTTATCATGCACAGATGATGTAGGAAGGAGACAAAAAATATTGTCATCAGAGTCTTACTGACTGCAAAATAAGGGAACAGTAATTAATTAGCAAGAGTGCAGGCTAAGAGGAAATATTGATTGGATTTGGAGAAACTTCAGTTTCCTGAAGAAACTGTTCCCCTGCAAAGGTACCCAGGAAAGTTTGTGTAAATTAGAATGGCAACGGGCCAGCCAGCAGCCAATCTGAGTTGTTTCAGGCAATCCAGAAAAATATACACCAGATGCACGTTGGTTTCTAAAGAGTAATTTAAATACATTAGTAAATCAATGGCATTGACAGTTTGATGGACTATGATGGAGGAGTCTTCCTCTGAAATATCATCTCCAAAACCTGCAAAGCTCTGGCAAGTGAGTTGTTACAACTTTATCATATTTTTAACTTACATCTTCTCAAAAAACTTCTAGAAAGCAGTTGTTTCAGCTTAAATTTACATGGATTTCTCTCCTGCTGAATTGGCTCCTAACTTCTCAGGGTTCCTAAAGAGTGTTGTCCTTTGGCATCATGGAGGGCCAGGGGATGCCAGTGACAGGACTGAGGACCAGCTCTGCCTGATGAGGGTCTGTCAGGAAGAAGCTGGCTACCACTATTGAGTAGGAGCAGCAAATTATTTCTTCTTTTTACCTGACTGGCATGTGCTTATACCAGGGGGATTTTAGAACCCCTCAATGTAAAAAAGAAGGAAACAGTTGAAAAATTTACAAAAAAAGAAATTATGGGGTTTGCCCCAGGAAGTACATCAAGGGCTCACGTTAAATGATCACGTCACTCAGCACCAAGGCACAACCCCTCTGCAGGTCTGACCTCCAGCAATCCCAAGTATTGCCATGGGAAGGGGTCACAAGTCTCCAGCAGAGGCTGTGGGTTTGTCCACCCTGTCAGGCCAGAGCTATTCATGATGGGACTCGTGTCAGACTGCATTTGGCCATTCCAAGGGCACTTACAGAAACAACAACTTTCTGGTTTAAGCACATTTGGGGGGTTACCTTACTGTCTTCATCAGTAATAAATTGTTCTTGGCTAAGATCATCTTTCATCTGCACAGTAAATAAAACTGTCCCTAAAGCTGAGTTTCTGTTTCTCATCAATCAAGTAATACAATAAAACTCAGAGCACTGTATTTAAACAACGATTTTTAGAGAAAAGGCAAACCTTAAGAAAGTTTTAGTATAATCATTTCCTCTCAGCTGATCAACATAACAGACTCAGTAATTTAGCTGGGGAAATGTGATATTAAAGCTTACAAGCCTGATAATCAGATTGCCTTTAGAGGCAAAAATCAAGCTGGCTTTCCAGGCCTCATCATAACCATTAATTAAATACTTATCATCTCTTCAGTTAACATCCAAAGAACATTTAAGCAAAACCCCATCAGTTTCAAGAAAAAACAACCCACTCTAGCTTATCTATTTAATTCCAGTTCTATTATGCAGGTAGTTTTACTGCTATCAAGAAACATTTCTCATGTTTGTAAGAAGGAATTCAACTGGAAATATTAAAATATGTTCAACATGCTGCTTATTTTTATCTAGAGGAAGGTAAATTATTATATTTATGCAAGCACTAAAAGCAGTTGCCACAGAAAATAGGATTTATTCTCACCACACCTGCAATATTTCAGCCACTACATGAAAATATCTCTCTTTCTGAAACAATTATCCTAATTTGTAGTGAGCTCACAGAGACTTCCCCAGTGCTACTCTGCTGAAGATTATTACTTGCCTAAAATATTACACTTACATTTTTCCAGTACATTAACAAATAGCATTGTTTGAGAGGGGAAGAACAGGCAGAAATATTACACCTCATATTCTGTGATTCTCCCAAACCCCAGATAATCCCACATCAATCAAAAAAAAAACTGATTCAGGTTGCCAAAACAAGTAGTTACATTTCCCAATCTTCTGATAATGTTTTACGTAAATGCAGAAGCAAACCTGGCAGAGTCTGAAATCAGGGCAGGGCAGATCTCTCCCAGCACATTCCCAAAACCCAGCACATCAGCAGAGCCTTCGCAACACAATGTGTACACCTTGATCTCTGCAGGGCTTAGGAGGTTGTGGGGTTTGTTTGTTTGTTTATAATTTTTAGACAGATGGAAGAAAATCTCGATTTTTCTAATTATAGTATAAAAGATAGATAATGGTGCATGGAAAATGCTAGAAAAACCCTGCTGTCAGGTCCATCTCACCACATCTGTTGACATAATCTAGAATTTCCATGGTGCAGAAAATGCAATTTTTTGGTTTTTGGTTGGTTGTTTTCGCTTTGGTTTTTATTTAATCCATACTCCCAAGCAGTCAGTGGATCTTCCATTAGTCCTGGCCATCTTCTGGGGAGTTCAGCTGCCCACCAGCCTCAGGGACCTCTGTCCCGCTGTCCTGCAGCCCCGTGTTGGAGCTCACTGCCTGGGCGGCCATGGGGGATGCACTGATTTGGGGCATCAAATTCTTCAACAAGCCACACTCCAAAATAACTGCATTTAGTAGTAAATCCCAAACCCTTGTTCCATGTGAGGTCCAGCATGGCCGCTGCCCACTGCAGACCCAAACCTTGAAATGGTGACTGACCCTCTCAACTCCAAGTTCATGGAGTTTTCATTTCCTTCACCTCCTCTTTCACTGATGAGAGAACAGCTTGTCCTATTTCTTGTGAAAAGAGTGCCAGAGATAGGAATATTTATAAGGAATTTGTATGTATCTATCCAAACCAAAACATTCAAAAATCATGACTCACAATCCCCTCCCAAATCATGGGATTAAATTAACATATCATGAGATTTTGAAAGATGCTCTTGCAAAAAGTATGGAATACATAAACTTTGTGTCACGCATTACCTTAAAATATTTACACAGCCAGAAACTACAAATTTTTATCAGCAGTTAAAAGAACCAGAAGCTCACCTAGGGAAAAAAAAATCATCACATATTCATAAGATTCCTGGAGGCTGGACCTTTAAAAATAGTCCAAGTGTTACAATTCATCACATGTAAATTTATGGGATTTGGCAACAATGCATTTGTCTCCAGGGATGTTGGAAAGAGGGAGAGTGCTCTTGGTTAACCTTTTTTTTTTTTTTTTTTTTTAATAGATACAGCATGCTGAAAGTGCCCTACTAAGTATTTCCTAACTCAGCCCATCGATCAGTTTAGAGCACTATGGAAACACACAGCAGAGTGTGCTTACCAATGCCAAATCACTAAATATTCTGGTGTTTGTTAACCAAAACTTGATGCATTCTGGAAAAAGACCAAGTGGAAAATAAAATTACAATTTCTGAAAGCACATCCTGTCCATGCCTTTTGCCTAGAGCAATCAGAGGTGGGAAGCCAGGTTTAATAAAAAGTAGAGAACAAACCATTTTCGAGTGGTTGTTCACTGTTTTGTTAAAGGCAAAGACAACTTCATGGAAAAAAAACCTTTACAGTACAGTTTTTATTTTTACTGATTTTTGGTAAGAGTGGGGTTTTTTCCAAAATAAAAACTAGTCTCTAATCAAGTTTACAAATCAAAAGGTGAGGGGGTGGAAGGGAAGATTACTACTCTTAGCATTTTTCCGTTCGTTTAAAAATTTGAAATATCTCAACTATTCCTACCTATGCCCAACACCTGCTGTTCCAGACAAGGTCACTTCTGCATCTCAGCCCAGCCTGCATGAATTCAGCCTCCCTTTTGCTTTTCAGTCCCACAGTGCTGGCTGGTGGCTGTGATTACTTCGTGCCCTTTTACCAGAGTTTACAAACTCCAGCCCTGACACAGGCGAGGTGACAGACACCAAGTCTGGTGGCATCAGACACGGCATGTGGCTTTGCTGCCAGGTACAGGCTGCGTCTCAGACGCTGCTGTCAGAGGCTCCTCGAGCAGGTACCAGGTGCCAGTAACTGAAGCTGATCTACAGTTTGTGCTTTTCTGTGTACCAGACTCCTGCTCCTGAGGAATATTTACCATCCGGAACCAAAACTACAGCCATAAGGTGTGAACAACATCAAGTCTCTTTTGTTTAAGAGGAAACAGTGAGCAGCTGGTATTTTCCAACATACAATAGTTTTATAAACATCTACTAATAGAGCAACTTCCATCATACCTACCACCCAATCCTTCTGGGACTGTGACATTCAGACTCCTGCAATACCCAGCTCTGCTCCACAGTGAGTACAAAGGCAACCAGTAGAACCCAGCAAAGCACTAAGTCACAAAATTCATGGATCATTTCCAAAGTGGAGAAAAAAAGTTGCTTGAATGCTTTTGTCTGCTTTCTTTTTAATCCTTGTTCCAACCTGAATACTGAGAAATTTATATTGTTCACGCAGCCCTAATGTCAGTGCCTCACCCCTGTGGCTCTCTGTTCCTTCCTTCCTATACTTGAAACCCCATTATACTGAAATAAGATAATACTAGGGTATGAGTGACAAATAACTCTGCAGTTTGGTACACACATTTGGAACAAAAATGTAGCTATTTTGTTGTTTCCACTCAAATGACCCAGTTAATTTCAGTGTTAACATCAGCTGTCAAAACATCCACTTAGCAGATTTGCATCCCTTATTTATTCAGAAAAAAAGGTGCAATAACCAAGCAGTTATCAGAGAAACAGAAAACACTACACAGAATGAGTGTTTATGTTTGATTTTTGTTATTCCATCACTGTCTATCACATACTTAGTACATTAAATTCCACATTTGGTAACACATAAATAAGTCAAGAAAGTTTGTGTTCATACTGAAGATACCATTATTTTCCTTTTGGGACTAATCCAGCCCAGTGAAGACACTGTCAATGAAGCCCATGTACTTTGGTGTCGTTGTTGCAGCCTTCCAACAAAGCCTTTGCAAAGCCAGCACTGCCACTGTCCCAGCAGGCACAGCCACCTCTGCACTGCTGTGTCACCCACCCTCCCCTTCCTCTGCTCTCACCCAGGGCTCGGGGAGACACACGACTTTATGTTGGCCATCTCTGGAGCCAAGGAAGCTCTTCAAAGCAAAGACAGTGCCACCATCCCAGAGATGGTTTTGGCTGCTCTGATGTTTGCTTAGCCCATAGAAAGTGTTCAACTCCTTCCCTACTTTTCCCTCCTTGCAGGGGGAAGAACACATTTCCACTTTGAAGGATGAAAAAGCCGGAGGTAGCAGATCACATTGGCTACATGCCTTCAGCTACACTTTATCCCACAGCCTGCCTTACCTTTGTACACGGTATCCACATTCTCAACAGGAAGCTGCTTCTTGGCAGCTGCTCTGCGATAGACCACGTGCCTTCTGCCTCCTCCCTCTTCCTCCTCCTGGGCCCCCTTCTCTAGGGGTTCGATGAAGAACTCGTCCTTGTCCGTGCGAATCATGCCAGCCTGCAGCGACAGGGCAGAGATTGAACACTTTGCATTACTGCACATACAGCAGAGCCTGGGAGTAAACAGCTACAATATGCTTAAGCACACTTTAGTGCTCTCTAGAGAGCAATTAGGATGCAGAGAGGAAACCAGGTGAATTCTTTATTAGAGCAAAACGAAGCATCATTTTCCCAACCTGACAAGAAAGGACAAAAGGTACAACCCTGAACCAAAAGGACTTCTCCTTGAGCCACGTGAGCCAACTATAGGTCTAAGAATCTGTCTAGGAAATAACCGTCTCCATTAAAAAAAAAAAGCTGAAATGGAAGTTACTATGACCTTAGCTATCCATCAGGCCCAGACCACTCCAGTGTTTACTATTTCTGTTGAATCAAGGATCAGATCAATGCCATAAGCTGGTCCCGATGTGCAGTTCAACAGCCAAAAGATGTAGAGTCAGCCTTTCTGTTCAGAAGCAAGATAGAAAAATACTGCATCTTACATTCAGGCAGCTAAGCTTTGTGATTATTTCCCCCTTGACACAAAGGGTTCAGCCAACAAAAGAATCTTTCAAGAATTAGCCACAACTAGTTTGAGTGTCAGTAGTGCGTTGCTAAAAAAACCCCAAACTTACTCAGACTGGACCAGATACTCTGGTATGAAAAAAGAAATTTGCACTTCTACAGAGCACCTCAAAGGAACCTCATCCAAGCAATTTTCATCGTGTTCAGGGGAAACCCTCATAAAGACTGAAAACTTTAAAAAAGAAAAGGACTTTTCATAATCTTTATGCAGGTGAAACAACTTGGGCACCTGGATCACCTGGGCTTGTCTCCTCTTGCAGTCCTGCCCAACTGCAGGAGGTCAAAGCAGCCAAGAGCAGCTTGCAGAGATGGTTGGCTTGAATCAATTTTTTCTGCATGTTTGCACATCTGTGTTTGAGAACTTCAGCTAGTGAACTCTCAGCTTGCAGAATGAAATTGTTCCAGAACCTTCAGAAGCTCCTTCATCAAGTTCTATCCCACTCTGCCCAGTGATGATCCTGGAGACACTGCAGTTTCAAACTTGGCACTGTGACACTCTCCATCTTGCTGTCTGAGCTTCTGGGAGCCTAAATCCCCTGTTCAGTGAAGCCCTGCCTCAAGCTTCCAGAGGAACCAGTGTGGGTCCTTTGAATCCAGTATCCTCACTTGAAACAAGTACATCTAAACATATTCCAGCACTAAAGTTCTCATACAACACATATTTTTCTTCTACAAGCAGCAAACTACATTCCTACCGCTATAAATACAGTATGTTCACTGGTTCCCTCCTTGGAAAAATGTCAGGTTCATTTTTCATGTCTTAACTTACATTAGGCAAGATTTCCAGTCCCAGAATCTGTATATACAATGTATACAAAAACAGATTGAAGAGAAAGGATTAAAGAAGCAAAATCATATCGAAGCAAGTTAAGCTGATGCCATCCTGCTTGTATAGAGGAAACTGAATTTGAAATCATGTCCCATTTCTTCTTATCTAATTTAGATTCTACATCAGACACAGAAAAGGTGAGACAGGCTCAGCAGCTCAAGGAAGCCAAGACAACCAAGAAAATAAGTGCTGAACCCAAAGAGACAGCAACTGATCTTTTACTGTAAAGGGGAATACATGAAAAATTCAGACTTGGTGTTACTCTCCTTTTAATGTTATTCTAATTGCATTACACACACACTTCTTCTGGATATTAAATATTATATCCAGAAATTTGGGAGTCTTTTTATGAAAAATGCACAACTAAACATCAAGAAGGAGCAAGCATTTGCAAGTTCAACAGCACAGGGTGCAATGCACACGCCGTACGTACACCCAGGAGAAATACACTGAGAGCTTGACTGTCATGTGAAAAATATGTGATTTTGGTTTTTGCAAGTGAAAAAAAAAACCATGGTTGTGCACATGTTCCTGTGTATTTTTGGATTCATTAAGCCTAATATTAACTAAGCAGCTAATGCCAGACCTTAGTTTGGAATGTAGACCATAATTCAGGATAGAGAGGGAAATGCTGCTGTACACAGTGTGCAGCAGGGCGTACTGATGGGAGTCTGGAGGAATTTAGACCTTCTAAGAAAATTAACAGATAAACAACTTCTGCAATCAGTAGTTGAACTGACTGGACAGAAGAACAACTGTTATAGGTGAACTTTATCTTCCAGGGCATGGTGGCCTTTTGGAAATGGAAACAGTTGGTCAGAGTGAATTCTCCTCCCTGAGAAGATGAAGGTGGCACTCTGGGACAGGCTGTAAGACTAAACAGAAAAAGATATTTGAATGCTGGATCCCAAGACATGAAACAGAGCTTAAACACTGACATTTCCTGCAGATCATTGTGACTGGTCCTGGCCCTTTTGCATGAAGGGCAATTCACGTGGCACTGGAAGCTGCCAAAGAGCAGGACATCATCAGGTGCTCTCATTCCACACTCTGCTTCTTGGATGGACATGACACCACTCTGTACATCCCCATGGCAGCATCCCCCCTAATTCTGTTGGGGTGTAGAAACAAAGGAATTTAACCTGGAAACATAGAATCACAGAATCTCCTGAGCTGGAAGGGCCCCCAGGGACCATCAAAGCCCAGCTCCTGGCCCTGCAAAGCTGAATATTCCTTTTCTCATTTTAATCTTGGACTACACTGGAATTTCTCTTTTCCTTTAGTGCTGAGAAACACATCAATTATTTTTGATCAGAATTATTAGGAAAGAATGTGCGTTTGAACTGTAAAAGAATTTTATATGTTTATATATTGCTCATCCTACCCAGTCTTTGATTTAGCCAACATATTGTCATGAAATAAAATAAAATAAGAAAGAATGGCTGTTTCAGACTTTAAGAAGAAAATTCATTTAGATGGCAATGCAGAGTTCCTACAGCAATCCCCAGTTCAAGTCATCTGCCTAATAATATAACCACAGCTATAAATGATTCATTAAGAAATATGTGGGGCTCCTGAAAGTCTCCACCACACATTTCCTTACTGCTTTGAGCAAGACATTTAACCTCTTTACTTCCATTTCTCCACCTCTGAACCAGCATAACAACAGTCTTGCAGGATAATTACAAGGCCTGATTTGGGGTTTTTTTGGTCAAATGCTTTGAACACGAAAAGATCAAGTCGAATCGCCTAATGCATTTTTTCTGATACTACTCAGAACACCCTCAAAAAGCCACCATGGAAGGGAGATTGCTTTTAGTCATCAACTCAACACCAGTGTTGTGCACAGCCAAGCAAGCAATAGGGCAGCAAACAAGGCAGCAGGGGTTTGCTCACATCCTTCACCTTCACCCTGCATCAGTCCTGTTCTTATCCACAGCTGCCATCACCCCTGTGCCAGCCCACGGTGCCAAGACAACTGTCAGACAACCACCAAGTTTGTGATGATAACTGAGACCACTAAAGTTGCTGCAGTTTCCTGGAGAATGCCTCTGGATGACTAAAACGGAAATGCTGTATTGTTTGAGCACACCTGTGCCTTCCCTTGGACTGGAAAGGCTTCAGAAAATTCTTGGACCATCATCATCTGGACATTTTCTCCACAAGATGTGAAAACAGATATCAGCCTTTCAATTACCAGCTTCCCCAAAAGTTCTGAACAGAATCACAGCAGGTGCTTTCACAGACTAAGGGCTTAAAAGCACCTGCTAGCAGCAGTGTGTTTCTATCCTGTACTGCTCGCCACCCATCCCAGGCATGTTGTACCTCCAGGCATTACGGATTAGAAGTGCTCGCCCTGCACTACCACCCTGCAGCCACATACACACTGTGCAGTTCAGAACCAGGCATGGAATTGGGCATCTCCATGGAATGGAAGTGCAATTCTGGAAAAAAACACTAAGCTCTTACATCTTCCCCTTCTTTTCTGGGACTTTTAAATTGAAACTAAGCTGAATATGGGAATATTGATGATGGCAGCAGTAACTGTCCTGTGACTAATGAAAATATAAATTAATAGAAAAAGTATTTGCCTTTGAAATGCACCAAATTGTAGCAAAAGCCTACAATATCCCGCTATTTCCCAAAGCAGGACATCCCCAGGCCTTCCTTCCAAGGGCTTTTAGATCCCAGCTGCAAATTACTCACGTCAAGCACTGCTTGGCACTCATTAATATGCATTAAAACTAGAGCAGAAAACACTTAATCAAAAGGAAACGGCAGTTCAGAGAATCAAAACCTCTGCTAAGGTTAGCAAGGTGGGTATTTAGAAGTGAAAGCCACACAGGAGAAAATTCACAAAGAAGACTGAGAGTGACTGTCCTGTCTAATTATGACACAAATTACGCTGATAAGCCATAAATGAGTCCATTGCATCACATGGAGTTGCGGTCTAGAGTTTCACTAATCTCTTTTGAGGGTAACAGGGCTCCTGTGCATCCCTGGAGACCACCTCCCAAGGCTTTCAAGGACCACAGGGTCTACATATACTGGCAATGGCCGCAGCCACACGGGCTTTCTGCCCAGGTTAATGACGCTAATCCCATCTGACACGACGGAGATCTCCTCTCCAGCCCAGGAAACCTGCCAGCACTTTGCCACCACACCACAGAGATCAGCTGAACAGCAGGTTTCTTCTCCCATCTCCTCAACATCCCCAGCCCCTCTTGCATTTCTAAAGACATCCTTCAGAAGCTTAATTTGACAGAAAAACTGCCTGGCATATTTAGATCTACAGAAAACTCCAGGTTTTGGAGTGTTAGTTCCTGTGGATAATTAAACGTCTCTCTGGCTCTGCGCTTGGTGAGCGACTTAATTGTCTCCTCATTGCCATTCACATCACAGCTCTCTGTTCTGGGCTGTAATGAAGTAACCCACCCAGCAGCTTCTTCAGGACTCCAGAGCCTCAGCCCATCCTGCAACTGCAAGTTTAATTAATGTTCATTTTCTTCCTCATCAGTACAGCTTTACAAAGTTTCTTATTGCCATATAAAGGCAGATTTATGTCCCAATGTCTGAGCACATGATACAGACAGGAAGATAAAATTAAATGTGAACAAACCTGAAATTAATATTAAAAAAATCCATGTGTCTGGTTAATTAATTAAATCAGTAACCTACAAAAATAATGTTTCAGAAGCTCTTACTAATAAATAGCATTTCTGTAAAGAGAGAAAGCTCTAATTTTTTTTAGTATTTGATTCTGAAAGGGGTAACTAGCCAAATTACATACCTGTGCATGAACAAATCCTAAATACAGTCTTGAAATACAGACTATTTTCTTGAGACAAACATGAGGTCCCAACTATCTGATATTTACCCTCAGTGTCTGGGTTATGAGCTTGCACTCCCTGCAATGCCAGTGAACACTCCAGATGGGAACTGGCAATATGGGATTCTCCCAACAATCAATTCACAGAGAATCTGAGAGAGACTTGCATTTAAATGTAGAGCTGCCAAAAATACTCTGTAGATCATTTAAAAGGGAAAATATAAATATTTTCAGGACAAGATATTGGACAAAGTCTTTCTGCATGTCTATATCAACATGTCTGTATCCTAAACACACAACTGCTCTACATTTGACCAAAGCGGCCCTAGCAGAGAAGAGAATTTGCAAGCAAATCGCACATGTTACTTTTGTGATCCTTCTCTAGGTCTTAGAGCCACAGGAACATGCTTTTTCCAAACAACAACAGACGTGTCCTCCCAAGAGAAAGCCAAGAACAGAAATACTTTTTGCTCAGTTACATTGGAAGGGACCTGATGCACCAGGAGCTTCAATGACTGGAACAAGTTCATCCAGGAAGTCTGTGGCAGAGGTAAGGACGTGTAAGGACATGACACAGACCTTCCAAACTCATCCCTGCCCAAGCAGGATCTCTCAGTATCTCCCTCCTGCAATGTGTTCATTCCCAATCACACAGTACATTGATTCAGGAACAGATGTATTTGGAATTTTACTTCCATTCAGCTTAATTCATGTAGAAAAACACACAAAACCTTCTTATGTCATATTTGCATTTGATTCTTTGAGAACATGACTCCAGCTACTGAAGCATTGCAGAGGAAGAATTGTGCAGTGCTGAAAATTCATCTTCCTTCACAGTGAAAGGAGGTACTGAAGGAATTGTGGCAAATATTTGGAACATACTGGCACTTATTGTGCTGGATGCTGCTGCTGCTCTCAATCTACACTGATCTATTCAGGCCCAGGCTGGATGGGGAAGAAAGTTTTCAACTTTCATATATATTTTTGTTACTGTTAGTACTTTTCACCTTTTTTTTTCAAGTTGGTTTGCAGTTAAGTCATGTTATTTTCACATATCCTCAAAAAAAATTAAGAGGGTGAATAATTATGGGTACACATCAGAATTACACAGCCAGACTGACAGAGAGGCGGAGCCTTCTGGGTCACCCTGTGGAGCCTGTGTGTTCCTCAGGGCCCCCATTTTTCCTCTGCATGGGGATAAGGTCACATTTTTACTGCACTTTGAAACCTACTAATGAACAGCACCATACAGGAGCTCTTGCTACTAGGAGCTCTTTCATGGCAGGCTGCTTTCGACTGTCCTTGTTGCTCAAGGAAGGATGCGTATCCATCCATTCATGCATCTATGGACTTCCACTGCTACCAAAAATAAAATTTTGTCCCCAGAGCCCAGCTTAGTCACTACACAATTGCAGGTGTGATTGATAACAGCAGGGGGACAAATCTGAGCCAATATAACCTGAAGTTAAGAGAGCTGCATTAGTTTATAGCAGTTGGGAATCTGGACCCAAATCTTGCAGTTGTACGGTATAATTCATTTTAGAAACTCAAAAGGGTTTTCAGTGGTTTTTAAGAGACACAATAGTGAGACAGGCTGTGTCTCATTCTCAGTGAACCATCGAGAAAACAGACATAAAGTGATTTCACAAAGCAATGCCAGCAGATTTCAAGACAAGGGTCCCGGCCAAAGTGCCTGGCTTTCACCAGTGAGCAATTCTAAAAACATTGCTCCCAGCTTCTCTGCCTTTACAAGAAAATTACCAAATTCTCACCTCTGTCACTCAGCGCCTGCCCAGGGCCAGCAGCAGACCAGAGCACAACCCCAAGCACTTCCCTCCAGTAAATCTGCTGCCTCTGTCCCCTGCTGGGGTTCCCCCTGCCGTCGTTTCCCTTGCAGGGAGAGGTCCCTGAGGTGGACGCATGGTCTGGGCACAGGGTGTCCCTTGCCCCTGGTCACATGTACCCAAGTTCTGTGTCCCTGTTGGTCATTCTGTGTCCCCTGCCCCGGGAACTGCTGGGGCTCACATGATTCTGGAGTCAGTCTGTGTGCTGACCGCCAGCCATGCAGCTGGAAATAAAACATCTCTCTGAAACATCAAGAAAAAGAGCATTCCCTGATTCTTTCCACGGACCCTGCTGTCTTCGGGAAGATTGCAAAGAACGGTCTGCAGCAGTCCGCCACAACCTGCCTCATCCCAGCAGCCATTCACGTATGAATCCTCAAAGATCCCAAGAGATAAATTTCATTTTCAACAAGTTTAGGTAATACACAAACCCACAACTTTCTGTATTTGCCACAGATACTCCTTTTGCAGAGCACAGCCTGCAAAAGTACAATAGAGGCTCTGAAGCAGGCAAATTCAGAGCAGATCTCCCTGCAGCTGCTGTACAGGAAATAGCTTGGCACCTTTGCCAGGTTGGCTTCCACCTTTCAGACACCTCCACAAGCACCAGCAGGAACCTCATCTCCAATGAGCCCAGCTGCAAAAGTGTTACAGTTGCGTAGTTTTTCAAACAGAGACAAGCAGCTCCTTTACCTAAAATAATGCATAAGCAAGAACACTTTGGAAATTCTCTAGGCTTGCTGTCCACAGGTATGTGTAATTCCAAATGGGAAAGAGGTGAGTTATTAAATAGCTGTTAAGAATGAAAATGATAAATGTGGCAGATCTTGCAGACTCAGGAGATTGTAAACTTGATTGCTGTTGTTGCAAGCAGGGAATAGTAATTGCAGTGCCCTGAAACAGAGTTTCTCAACTTTAATCTTTCCAGAGGAAAAGCCTGAATAACAAATCCATGAATTTGCTAACAGCAAGATCCGAAAAGATTAACTTTCCCAATTTTGACACACAGAACCATCTGAAATAAAGCATTTCTGAGGACACTTTGACAAAACACATAGTTGAGTCCTACCCTCAGCAATAAAACTTAATTGATATTCTGCAAGAAAACAAAACAAGTCCAACTGGAAAGCTCTTCAGCTCAAACTCTCACAAAATGGGACAGTTGCTACACAAGTTTCTTTTCAAAAATATATTTGCTTCAGGCACAAATCACCACCCACTTAAGTCAATGGGTGTCACATTCATAAATCTCAAGGCCAGAATTTATAAATGGATTCATAAATACCAAAGCAGTTTAGTCTGACATTCTATATAAGACAGGCCAAAGACTTTTTACCAAAGCACCATTGCAGCCTCTCAAAAACTGTCTGCAGCAGGGCTGGAACAGATCCATTAATGGGTAGGAAACAGAGTCCAGGTCTTTGCTATGGTAAACAAGATAAAGAGATCCAGACCACAGAAAACTGCAGAAAAATGTTTAGTATGTTAAAAAAAGTTTAAAATATTACATTCCTCTGAGTGGAAACTCAGCATTTAGAGTAATTTCAAATTATCATGTAAAAACTCTGACTCTTCCCTTAGGAAGATGTGCAGCAGAATCTCATATTCCAAAGGAGCTTGTGAACTACAGAGCACAAGCTGCAGGGCAGCAGGAGCCAGCCCTGGCCCGGGCCATTCCCATCTGCTGCTCCTCCCAGTGCCACCCCAGCGTGGGACAGCAGCCCCAGGGCCCACACAGCCACACTGTGGGCAGGTTCAGGGAGCTCACCCCAAAACCCCCACCCTAGGAAGTCGTGCCCCTTGGCAGAACCTGGTGCCCCTGGTCTGCAGCCTCTGACATTTGCTATCACAGGGAAAGCAAGACTCCCAGCAGGTAAAAACTCCCACGTGGGAGAGAGCATCTCACACACACTTCGTACTGTTCCATGCAACAGCTCATAACCCAAACCCAGCCAGAGGTCTGGATTCATGGCTTGGAAATCAGACAGGGTCCTTCTCTCCTAAATGCAAGCTTTAACAGGATTCCCATAAGGGTGCAGGAAAACAAAAGTAACAAGAGGTTGCTGCAGCTGGGACTTGTTTTTCTTTTCACATCCTGTAGCCAGGCTTATTTTAACCTTCTTTCTCTTACCCTGTATTGGAGAAATGAACCTGGAAAACATTCTTTCGAATGAGAGCACGAAAACCTAATGAGAGATGAGCTTTCAATTTTATACTGCACTCAATTGTAGGCTCCCAGTACAAGATGTCAACAAAGTGCAAGATACAGTACAGAAACTAAAATAATTAATCCCTGGAGGAACAGGCTTATTAAGAAGGATTAAATCAAAGAATTAATGTGCACTATTTGTCTGTATGACAAAGATGAAGGGAGGCATATGATAACTCTCCAAGATCTGAAAGCATAGAAAGAATAAGAATTGTTGATGAGAAAAGCTTGGACATACCAGGAAACAAACAAAAAAAGAAACTCTGACAAGAAATTTTAGCCTGCAATGTTATAGGCAGTCTTACGCACAACCAGCTCAAAACTTGTCCTTAAAAATCTTTAAATTACCAAGCCTTATTGTTTGCACTGCACTAGTATCTACAGCTCAAGGACCAGGGTTTAGGCATCATAAAATAACAAAGACATTTTAGCAGACATCTGCAGAGGGAAAAATAAAGAACATCAGCTGAGTCCAAAACAGGCTCAGGGAGCTCGGCAGTAGATGCTGATCTATGTCCTTGGAAAAACAAAACCAAACATGAGCTAGGTTAAGACACCAAAGATAATCACTCACTACTGGCTGGTTTTGAAGACAAGATAAGGCCTCACATGGACATCTAATCAAACACAGTGTGGCTCACGTGATTTTCTTTCCCTCATTTTGACCACCTCCATTTTTTTATGGTTTTGCTGTTTGTGTTTTTCCAGATATTTTTCTCCTCTGTCCAAGGTTGCAACTACTAATAAAACAATTTAATATTTTGTGAATTGAAGAATAAGAATGCTCCCTCTGTTGCTTAGACTATGGCTCCAGTGACCATAAACTTTTCACCATACTCCAAGAAGCACAAAAGGACTTAAATTACACAGACAAAACTCTAAAGGACAAAACCACAGTTAGATAATAACTGTAGAAACCTGAAAAAATAGCAAGTGTTGCAGTAGAAGGTAGACTGGTAGTAATGTTTCATTTTGGAAAAGCACCTATCCTCTTAGGCAAAAGTTAAAAGAAAAGTGTCTGTTTTCCCAAAATAAATAGAAATTAATATCCAGCAGCACTCAGGTAGTTGGCAGCTTGACACAACATACATTGAGTCAAATGGAGCCTGTAAAGGAACAGAAGAGAGTATGGAAAATAAAGGCAAAGCAAGAAGCATAAGTCAGCCTGTAAATCTTTCAGAACTACTAGAAATCAAATTACACACCATATGTCAGTGGGCTAATGTATTCACACCAGTAGAGCTGGGTTAGCACCACCACACATTCTGGTAAGTTTACAACTAGTGTGTGTTTATTTGGACAATACTATTACTATAGAAGATATTAAGGAAGTTCTTCAAGAGGTGGCGTGGTTTCCATAATTTACATGTCTACTATAAAATGATGTGGCTTTCTCACTTGAAGTTGTCTTTAAAATCTCATGGGATTGTTTTACAACTAAACAGATATTTTTAATTTAGATTACTAAGCAGAGAGAAAAACAAAAAACAAAAACATTTGTCGTTCTTGAGCCAACAACAACGCTTAAAAACTTTTCAAAGTCAATGGTCGAAGTACAGTTACAAGAACTACAAGCCAGGAATCTGGGTCAGAGGAAATATTCTGGTAAGGATGCCAGTTATCTATGTTTATAAATGCAAAAATTGTTAGTTTTGAAAAGAAATTATCAGAAAATCTATACCTACTCCACCACTCAAACTGAAGTCAGTTATTGCAATTGTCTCTCTAAGTCCTGTCTAGAGGAGGACCAAATATCCAGCACAGGACAAAACAGCTGAGAGCACCAAGGGTGCTAGTGAGGATAACCAGCAGTGACATGGGGGCATCCAGGGCCTGAGAGGAAACATCCCTCATCCAGAAAACAGAAGTTCCAACCAACTCATGCTTATCCCACAGACAGGTGAACTTACACACTGCCTGTGGGTTGTGGCTATGTGACCAGTGAGCCACTGAGCTTCACAATAGATTTCCAAAGGTTTTTGAAAAATTACAAACTAAGTCAGCATAATCCTTGCATTTCCACTTTGAATTTCTTGGTAGCTACACAATTTAGATTAGCGATAGTGCTATCAGGAGCCCAAGAGACAGAACTCTGAAAGTTCAGGGAAGGAATGCACAGGAACCTGTCAAATGGAAGATAACACTGACAAAAATACTAAAATGCTTTGTTAGAAACATTTAACCAACCTACGCATCTTACCAAGTCCTAAATTAGCTACTTCCAACTCAGGTGAGGGATGGACAACTATTGCAGCAAGTTCAATAAATATTTCCTTTCACTCTCGCTCTACAAAGTCAGCACCAAAACAGAAAATTTAAAAAACGTATGTTTAAATACGGAATTTAAAAAGACAAGACAGATGGCATTGTTTTGTTGTTACACAAGTCAGTGCTATAGCTGCACTGAAAACACTGGATGCAGGATGCCTGCAAATACAACCAAACTGAAATGTTTCCCAAGAAGTTGAATGGGAATGACCAGGATCTCAAAACCATCTTCATTTCAGCAGGGAGACTGAAAAGGTTAAATATTTGTTTTAACATGGATTAGAAGGACAGAGAAGCACAATTAATGGTGTAATAAGGACTAACTGAAAGTCATCTCTTCATTCCACAATAAAGAGAGTATCAATTAGATTAAATATGCTTTCCCCTGCCTCCCCCTGCCTAAAACAAATCACAGAGTAACTCTACAGTTTTTATTCTCCAGCTGACATCTTACAGCAAATTAAAGACCTTTAATACAAACAGTGAGGAGCCTCAGAAGCTCCAGGGTGCCCCAGAAAGAACAGAAGCAGGTCTGGACTTTTTGGTCTTGGACTGCTGCCAGACCAAAAGACTTTATTAAATGAAAATGCCCAGAGGATCCTAAAGAGAAAATCTCTTTTAGTTTATTTATTTAACTAGTGATACTACTTCATATTTACGGATTGACTTTGTGCTAGTAGCTTTTTGTTTTTACAAGTCAGTGTTCCAGCTGACCCGGGTTTCACAGGACTTACACCTACTGTGACAGCTTTACAACCTCTTGTAGCTGCCCCACACAACATGACCAAAGCCAAGCTGCTCTTTTGGTAACACTGTCAGGTTTCCAGCTCTCCTTCAACAGGTTTCAAATTCTATTTAGGTCCCTCATCTCTATGGTAACTGCCAACTCCTTGGAGCCTCACAGCAGCGTGCTGGAGGAGAGAAATCCCCCATTCCTCACTGGGGAAATGAGATGAAGGTAAACTGGATGACTTGCCCAAGGACATGTAGGAACTCTGTCAGAGATGGGAAACCAAACGTCCTGAAGACCAAGCCCAGGGCATGATCCAAATGGTGCCCTTTTCATTCCTACCAGAAAAGTCTCATGCTCCAGACAGCTCTCAGCATGAGAGTCACTTCCAACCAGACAGTGACTCCCAGTTTACAAAGCAGGAGAGGTGTGGGATACCTCATTACGTGCTGTCCATGTTCTACTCTGCTGCAAGGAGTTGGTTAACCCTCTCTGCCAACTGTTCACCACCAACACAGCCACCAGCCCTGTCCAGCCATGGCACTGCAACAAGGAGCTTAACACAATTACACTTTCATGGGATTCACCTGAGCTCTCGGGAAGCAGGAATTTCACAAAGTTATAAAGGTTGTTTTAAAAAGTTTTCCAGATTTTATCATTTTTCACACAGTCTGCAATTCTCCTTCCTGGCTTTTGAAAAAAGACACACAGCTGTGCTTTGGATCACAGCTGAGATTTCTGGCAGCAGGTAGAGGAGGCCCAATGCTAGGCTGGGGTAGCCAGTGTCACCCTGAGCTGTCTGGGGCTTCTCATCAGCCAGGAGGGACCAGTCCCCCTCATTGGTGTGGCAGGGTGAGGTGTTGTGGGCTCCTGCACTGTCACAGCATCTGTGAGCTGTGAAATACCCTCAGGATCTGCTCTCCTGAGTAGAATCACTGGAAAAAAATGGCCACATGTATTAAAGGCAGTGGGGAAGATACAAGAGAAAAATCCAATGAATGTTGGGTTTTCCCCCACTTGAAGGCAGTTTTCTTTCTTGTGTTTGCTACTTCAAGTGTTTATTTTGTTGTATTTGGCCTGTTCTGGTGTTATCCAGGCTCCTAACAAATCTCAGCATCTTACTTTCACATCCATCTTTTTGAACATATTCTCTGCCTTTTCCAAAGAGCTCTCTGGGTTTTGTGTCACTGCAGAACAGATGGCACAACACACAGATTTGCTTTAGTAAATGGACAAATGCGATCACTTTGTTCTGCTCTGCTCACAGCTGCTCGGTGAGCTGTACCTCTGAAAGCCAAGGACAGCACTGCTGTGGCCATCAGCTGGCAGTGGGGCAGGACCAGGCACTCTCCAGATCCCCTGGAGCCAAACTGGCCCATGGGCAGCACGAATGGGCACAAATGGCATCTGCCAGCTGGCAGCACAAGGATCAAACACCAATAGGCACCTTCCTCCCAGGTCCTCAAGAATAACAAACCTTGGGAAGCATTAAAGTGCAAGGGGAGGTAGGGAGAACTACAAGAACAAAAGAACAAGATATGCTGACTCTCCCAAAAGAGCCTGAGGAAAAGTACTGTCATTTTTAGCCATATTTCAACTTCTTAAGCCGCCTCCCATCAGTCAGACTTCCAGATTGTGGAAGGAACCTGTTCCGTCTTGGAAAGCCAGAGGCCACGTAGCCTTATGACAGAAGACTGGGATCACACAGCTTCTGAAGAGAGCACAAGACACAACAATTAACCCCTGACCTGCCAAGTGCTCTGCTGTGGTGGCAAACACCTGGAGCAAGCCATCCCTGAAAGATGTGCCTCATGATGGATAGAACAGTCTTTAAACATCCTGCTGTGGCCAGGTCATTGCTTATAGACAGGACCCACTCAGTTCCTCAGGTGGGCTCTCATGTGCCCACAAAGCACAGACACAAATGGCCCATAGTGGCAACTCTGGGGTACTCCTCAGTTAGTGGTCCACATTTCTTCTGGGCACAAGTGCCTCAAAAGAAAGAAGATGATGAGTTCACACTTCCAACTGATCACATCAGCTACCAGAGGTGTGTTTGAAGGAGCCTTTCCTCCTCCGCCTCCACAAACTCACCATCCCATTTCAGAGTGACCACAGGGAAATACTTCAGGCCACTTCAATTCAGTAAGGAATTTTCAGATACACATTTTTGGTTTCCATTCAGGCTAATACCCATTTGAAACATGCTAAATTACCATGGAGAAAGAGATACCATTTTTCAACCCATGGAGATAATCCCAGAGGAGGAAGAGAGGAAGTATAAGGAAGGTTAATGAGCCCTGAGGTCTTGCTTTGGGAAAGAAACCTGTGTAGAAGAAGGGGATTTTTTTGTGTTCTCAGAGCTCAGATGCCTCCTGGATTTACATTGGACTTGTGATCCTCAAAGCATTACATTTGGGATGTCTTTGCTTTATCAGCCAATATTAATACAGACAAAACTTTAATTGTATTATTGCATCCTTGGTTATAAACACATCACTATGTTCACAGGAACCAAATGATTTTAGCATGAACCAACTTTTTCATCCACTCACTAACTTCTACACTCATTCAAAAATGTGTTGTATTTGTAACTGGTCACTAAAGGCAGTGACACTTAACAATAATTCTGACAGAAGCAGTCTTTGGGATCTACTTCCTACCTTGGGCAAAGAGGAGGTAGAAATGAGAGCAGAGTAGTAAAGGCCAATATTTTTCTACAATATTTTAAGTGTTTTCCTAGAGTTTATGCTGATTTTTTTAAAGTTTATTGGAAGGAAAGAAAAAAGTCATTTTAGTTCAGTCTCAGAGGAACTGAAAACTACTTATTTTTTATTTGACTCTCTCCAAGCTGCTGTATGTATCCCTCGAGCATGAACAAAAGTTTGCTTTTTTCCACATCTTGTAGAGATTTTTTTAATTAGCATAATTCTTTAAAATTAATTGCATTTTTAAAATAAAAATAACTTCAGCTTTCTTGCAGGCAGCTAGTGAAGTGAAACACATGATTATGCAAACCACAACCAATATTTTGGTGCCAAAAATACAGCTCAGCAGAGAGATGTATAAATACTGGCCAAACCTTGGAAAGTATGAGTTACAGAAGTAGATAACAGAACTCTCCTTTCATAAGATATTCAAATTTCCTTCCTTTTTAACTTCCTTGGAAAGGAATCAATTAAAAACCAAACATTAATACAACTTTTGCACCATCTTTTTTTTATTGCTTCTGTCTCATGGGGTAAACTAAATCACACTTTAAAAATTGTCCTTAACATCTCCTTTCAAAAAGTAAAGTCACTCACTATGGCCAAAGATCTCTGTGCTCAGCTGCTGTGCCTGAGCAGTCCTGGGGCTATAAAAGCAAAACCTCAAAAACTACAAAATTCAGGTAGCAGAAACTGGGCTTTGGAACTCTGTTCTTCTCCAAGACTTGCACGTGACTCTGCAGCAACCAAGAAACTTGGCACATGTGAAAGGTGTAGGCAAACAGAAGGGTTTCCTATTTTACCAGTGATTCATAGGGGAGAAATTGCTGAAAGACCCACTTACTTTCAAATTCATTTTTGCTCTCAGCCAAGGCAAACTTGGGCATTTGTACATTTTTGATCAGTACTTGTACAAATTTCATAGAAGGCTAAAATTAACATGCAGGTATTCTTAACTACACTTCATTGAAAAAGAGCTGAAATACAATCAAATATTTTTATGCATAAAAAGGTAACTTGCTTTTCAAACCAGAAGCTAATCTTTCTTCAGTGAAGCACACAGGCTAAGACCAGCCAGGAACCTGGCACGTACATCTGAAACAATAGCCAGTGCCTGATACTGGGAGGCCCCTGTGAAATTTATGGGGAAAAAAAATCATTACATTAGAATGTAAGTACCACAGGCCAACTTTGCAGTGCATATACACCTAGAGAACAGCACAGACCATGTGACTGCATTATCTAAAATGATTACAACATTTTTCAAAAGCATTGGATTCATATGGAAAACATGTGGATAGAGAAGCCTCTAAAGAAGCTCCCCCATCTGTCACCTTTCCCTCCACTCACTAGTCTAAGAGTTGCTAAGCCTGCAACTCTTCTCAGCAAGGAAAGGATTAACCATACTCTCAATTCTCCCTGGAAAGGCCTGACTCAGAATAGTTGCCACTCTTAATATCAGTATCCATGGCTGTAGCAAAGAACTTGGACATTGTACTTAAAAAGCAATCCCTCCATGCAGTGCATACCTGTGGGGATCTGGTCTCATTCTACTGCTCTATAGAAGATGACAGGTGAGTTAATGGGCTGATTTGTTCTCCACTGGTCTGTTCTGCATCTTTTTAGTTAAGCAATACAGATAAGACCTAGGTCCTCCTGAGTGAGCTAATGCTCATTAATAATACACAAAAGCTAATTGGAATTTGTTTTTACTCTTTCCTTTGACCCAAGTATATGAAACTGCACACTGAAAAAAATATATAAATATTCAGGGGGTTGTCTTTATGTGCACTTCAAACAGCACATTGTGCCTCCCCTACACAACGCTTTTAGGGATGTATAATGTCAAATCTAAACAGGTTATGTTCATCTCATCTATTATTAACCAAGAATCTTCTGTACTGATTTGAGTATATGTTTACTCTGTGAAAACCTACGCAGTACAATTTACAGCTAAAAGCAAGAGTAGACACCTACAGAATCGGAGAAAAAGAAGGAAGAATTCTGCAAAGCAAATGAAGAAAAGCTAAATAGATCCTATTATATTGCTCTGACTCTCTGGAAAAGGGAGAGCAAATATTGAATGTGCAGTGTTACCATTTATTTCAGCTGAAGTAGCTCAGGAGTAAAGAGGCATTCTGTAAATATACAACCCACAAATTGCTGATGATCAAACTACAGCCCTGCTCTCAAGGATTAGAAACAGAAAACAAACCAGGAATGGGGTAAACACCAGGTAATCAGGAGGAATTACGATCTGCCAATACACAGCAGCTAGAGAGCTTGGGTTTGCCCAAGCCAAGTGCAGAGCTGCTGCTTGCACACGAAATCATAGAACCATCTAGGCTGGAAAAGACCTTTAAGATCATCAAGTCCAACCGTAACATGCGCGATCCAAAGCACAGAGCCCCGGGGGCTGACTCCATATGGGAGGCACATGTCAGGCAGAGGGCATAAAACCATGCAAGAAATGATGAAAAAGCAACACACGTTACAACAGATTGCCAGAGTTATCAATTCAAATGCAACAAACGATCCCTCTGGGCAATACTATTTCAAGAAGTGTCTACCTGGCAGGGGAGCAGCTGACTCCAGGAGCGTGGGCTGCCAGCCTGTGCTTTCCTGAAGTTGCACTTTCAGGACTCCTCCAGCAACAGACAGTTGGGGTAAATTACACACATTTCTTCAGTGCTTACGGGATTTTAAATTACATTTATAAAGACAACTTGATCACCAAGACAGACTAGAAGGAGAGGCAGCAAAGCACGGTGTTTGACAAGGTCAGTTTTGCTTCCCAGCCCAGCACAATGCAGTAAAGTACAGCCTGAGCCACTGCAGCCAGCAAACCTGGCACAGGGAATGCCCAGCACCTTGTCAAATAAGCAGCAGTGTACATGTCTGATGCCTTTAATTTTGTATATTGCTATCTGGTGCATTGATAAAGCCCATCATAATGGGCACAAGAAAATTTGGAGCAATTTCTGCACATCAGTGTTACATTAGCTCCCAGTTTGGAAAAAGTGTAAAGATATATAGTTTTCATTAGCTGACACGATTTGTGAAAATTATGGGGAAGATAGTTGAAGGGAACTAATTCTTGCTACTGTGCAACTGAGTCCATGTTTTTAAAACAAATAAAAATAAAAAAATTTTAAAAAATAAAAACAACACACAAACCAATCTACTTACAGAAAATTTTATTCGCTCTGAGCCTCACATGGACTTGTTCTGACCCATTATTAGGAGCAGAATAACACACAAAAAAGCAGAATTCTTCTTCACTCTTCAAGCCTAGGCCTGAAAAAGCCAACACTAGAGTCTGATAATGCTGCCATGATGGAGATGGCCTTTGTATTGGTTACTCCAAAAATCAGAAGTTCAGTTTCAAAGTATATAAAAGACAGGAACAAATGTGACAGTCTATTTTTAATAATGCCATTGCTTCATCTGCCTTATAATCAAATAATTTTTTGGCAGAACAGCTGGCTGAAACATGAAATTCTGGCAAATATTACAATATTCCCATAAACTTATGAATCAGAATACTCTGGAATCTTAGTCAATTCTTTCAACAAAGCAAAACTTAGCAAGTTGAGATAATCTAATAAAAAAAATGGAAAAATAAATCCCCGGAATTTGTGTCCAGTGTAATACATGAGCTTCTAAACATCAGCTGCTCACAACAAATCTCTTGTAAATGAGCTGCAAAGTAAGGATTGCTGACAGAAATTATTTGGTGTATAATTTTAATTAACAACTAAATTTGAGTAAGTAAGTCATGCTTTATTCCCAGGCAATTCAAAATAGAAAGAGGTGACATTCATAAAATAAATTACTCTTTATGAATTATTCACCCAGTTCTAATATCTTTTTCAGACTTTCCAATCTGTTCACTAAACCCTACTGTAAAAAGCTCAATACCATATTCATTAAAATAAACTTAACTGAACCCTGAAGGAAAGCACACACGGCTTGGTCATTACAACCAACTGTTCTGCATCTGAAATTCCTGTTTTACACAAATGCAGAATGTGTTCTCTTACCTGCAGTTTAAAAGACACATCAACACCTGGATTACAAGTGGTATCCTTAAAAAGAAACTAAAGATAACTGGGCATGACCTACTGACCTACTTCCTAGACGATCACTGGCAGATTTAGATGTTGCCTCTCACCTGACAGTGGTTGCATGTCATAAAACTCGGGATGAAGCCCTGATCACAGACCTTTTCCCTTGCCATGTGAAAGAATGTGCTTAAGGTAAGATGAGTCACAGGCTGAGAGTAAACTTTCCACATCCTGACCTTCCCCTTTCACTAAATCATCACTTGGGTCTGTCCAAGAGCACGAGAGGGGTACAGCCTCCTGAAACAGCAACTCTCTTGGTCCACACAGCCAGGATGCAATCACAGACCCTTTAGTAACTCATGAACTTAAATCCTGCAACAGAGGCCAGCAAACTAAACACACTCATTGACCTTTGCTTGGGGAACGCAGTGTAGTGATGTATGAAGAGGAACTGGAGCTGCTGCTGTCTGCGTTACTCACCATGGAGAGTTCACTTCTCCCCCATTAGTAAATACAAAAATATGCAGTTTTATCATCGGCCAAATAGCCAGGCTGTGGTCCACAGAGGATAATCTGGCAGTCATTGCTGCAAGGTTTCTCCATTTGGTTTGCTATTACGTTAAATAAGATGTCTCAGATCTCTCTCATAACAGTCATCTGGTGTGATATCTCTCATGTATATTAGGAAGGCTGTTTTCCTGAAACCTGATGTATCATTGTAACCAGCATATGTCAGGGAATTGCAAATCAGCACATTACAGAGCACTGTTGTAGTCCCAGCCCTGAGAACAAAATGCAGCACCACACCAGAGGACAGGACCACGCATCAACAGAGAGGTCTCTGCTCTGCTGGGAAGCTAAGCACATGCTGCTCTGGGCACTGCAGGACCCCAAATGCCAGGCAGCACTGAAGGAAGAAGATTCACAATGCAAATCTAATCTTTACATTCTTTCCCAGAATCTCAGCCAGATCTTCAATGGTTTGTTGGCAGCTCAAGTAAATATAGAAGTATGCAAAAGCAGCAAAAGAAACACAATTCTGCATTACAGGACAATAAACAAGGGGTGGGGAGGACAGGTAGTGATACACCTCAGGAGCAACTTCTGTCCCTCCAGGTCACCGTGACAGAGAGGGAAGCCTGTGCTCACTGAGGAGGGACTTTGAGCATCTCTGTGCTTGGTGCTGCTATGCACAGGGGATGGAGAAACAGAGGGCAGCAGAGCCAGGGTGGCTCTTTGAAAGGCTATAAAGGGCATCCCCATTCCCTTCCTGAGAAAAAGGTCAGCATTAAATAAACTAACTCTGTTCTCAAATTCTCTGTTCCCATTTTCAGTGTCTGAGTTCTCTACAAATCCCAATGAAGTTGCTGCTTCCCATTTTTGAAGGAAAATCTAAATCCTACATAGACATTTCTGAGCAAATTTAAGGCTTGGGAAGGTGAGGGAAAGTGTTCTTTTCAGAGGGAAAATGGCCTAAAGACTTCCAACTAACCCTAATGGATCTACAGCTGTGTTCCTTCTGCTATGTCACCACCCTGACCCTATGCAGCTACAGCCTCCTGTTTGCATCCAAGAAACATGACTAACGTGCAGGAGGAGTAACCTGATGACTCACAGTGCTGGACAGTGACCTCTCATGTCTACTCTGTACCAGCCTAAAACCCCAGAAAACATTTTCCTTGGAGTGTCAGATGACCTCCAGGTGAAAAACACTTATGATAAATCCTCTGTTTGCTGTGAGAAGGAAGGAAGATGGAATGGGATGATCCACAACTCAAAACACCAAAGGGAAGAAAGAAAAGAGAAAGATATGGCAAAGTCAGAATGGGAGAGAAAGCAGAACCTGAAGTAAAGGGCATAAAGGTCCAACTGAAAAGGATGGAGTGGTGAGGAGGACAACAGGGTTTCAACTGAAATGTCCTGAGTGGTTTGTTATGCAGCTGACAGCAGTGAATTTTTAGAAATGAGAAATTTATATCACAGGAAAAATAAGGTGATGAAAACTGATCATGCCAGGAACATAATTCAAAGTTTCTTTCTCACCACATACATACCTGGAATTATTTCTTATTATTCTTATGTCTTTAAAGGAGGGAGAACCAAGCCCATCTCACTGTTCTCAGAGATCACTTTCTGGCACTGCAATACAACACATCCATCAACAATGACCCACAGCAAGGGAATACTCTTGCAGTTCAACAGGTGCACATTGTTTTAAAGATGAACAGAAACAGACAAAATACGTTTTGTGCTATTTTAATGTCTACATATTTAAACATATCTAGTAGGTAAAGGAAATCAAAATCCAAAGTGCTAGCAGACTGCCAAAACCAAAAAAAACCACCTCATTGTGTTGCTGTTGGCTCCAAATAAAATGGTTTGTCCGACTCCTTCCAAGAACTTTAAAAGATAGTGATAGAAAGCAGAAGGAGAGGAGAAAAACATAGATCTAAAAGTAAGAAAATTACCATGTAACTGGAAACGACATACTAGGTCTCATATGTGTATCACCTACTTCTGCTCATGGTGTGTATCAGCCCTGTAACTCACAACTTTGGGTCAATACTCTCCACTGTCACTGTTCTCTCTCTAACACACATCTGCCCTGGACATTAACACATTCCGTGGCTTATTTGTTTGCGTAGAGATAAAATGAAAGACCATCTCTAAGTAACAGTCAACTTACACTGTTAATAGAAAGTGAGTTTCCAAGGGGGACTTCATGGATCAGAGACAAAGTTATCTCCTCTCTGGCAATGAGTTTTGCACAGCCTGAAGGAGCAGGTGGGGAAGGCTTTGAACCCAGAGAAGCCTCTCACTTGTGATCAAGGAGGAGAGAGGTGAGGGGCTGAGGTGACCCCATTCACAGCCATCAGCAAAATCTGTGCCAGAATTTTTTGTAAACCAGATTATTTAGAATGAGGACACTCCACTGCACTACGTAGATGTTGCCGCAACTGAATTAGAAACAGGGCTGTGAGCACCAACCAGGAAAACAGATCTCAAAATATATGAAAGAAGAAAATTTGGATGATGAGATCTGCATTTGAGAAATGTTTAAGGTGCTTGAGGCGGTTTGGAAAGAAATCCTAGCTGTGCAGTCTTCCTACTAGATAAAGAGGCATCATGATCCAAAGCTAGAAGAATGAGCAGAATAAGCCGAAGTAAATGAATCAACTAGTTCCACAAAGTTGATGCACATAAATTAAAGCTCACTAAGTGCTGGGGATTATGCTCATCTGAAAGAGGAATTTGTTTGTCATAACTTAATCCTACCCAGTGAACATTCAGCAACTACACTCACTTCACTGCCAGACAAGACCATTCTGGCAGAGGCTTGAGGTGCTCTAGCTATGTCCCATCAACTTCATAATTTTAGGGAGTTTTGACCAATTTTGTGTGTTTTTCAAATAAACCATCCTCAAGTATTGTTAAAGAAATCTTAAGGCTACTACACCAAGTAAATGAATCTTCCTATTTCAGGGGGAAAAAAGCAACTTCTCAGCTTCAGAGTGGGATGACTTTACACGTGCTATTAATCTTCATGTACCTGTGGCTGGGACCTTTGGCTTTGGCCATTTTCAAGGCAGAAAAACCTGATTAATGGGAAAACAGATGGTAAGTGATATGATAAAACACTTTTTCTTGACAGGCAGAAACAACACAATCACATTTACATCCAGTGCAACCCAGTTCCCCCTGCCCTCCTCAGAAGTGCAATACAGTCACAGCTCCTGCTCCACAGCTGTGTTTCCTCAAGGAAGAAGAGAAGGATCAAGAATGTGAACACAGAGAATTCCTGCTGGTACAGAGACAACAAAAACAGGATTTTACAGTATGTGAATTCAGACTGATAATCTAAGTTTCTGCCACCACTTTTCCTCTCATTGCAGAACCGAAATTAAATGAACCTGGAACAAGTTATAAATTGGCCTTTATAAAAACAGGATTTGCTGTCTTTAAATGCACAGAGCTCTGCCATCCCTCAATGCAGGAATTCTGCAGCCTTTGCACTTTAAGGGACATTAATTCAAATGAATACAGTAGTAGATCACTGCCATATATTACACTCTGTTTTTACAGATGTACATAGTTTTCCAACTGAAAGATAAAATAATGCGAACCTAGGCAGGGGATTTAGGCATGCAGGCAGAGTCAATGTACAGGTATGAAATACAAAACAGGACTGGCATGCTGACAGGACATTGCTATTCTCTAGGGAAATCTAACATTTAAAAAGGGTAAAGTGTGCAGCTTAAGAACATCTGAATGGCCAAATACAGCTTCCTGTTTACATAAATTAAAAGATTAGTCTTTTCCAAACTTTCAGTTCAGCAAATGACGTGTAAATTCCATGTGACTCACAAATCCTTTGCATATGGCCCAAGCACACATAGGATTTTCCACCCCGAGTCAACACTTGAGTCCAGCATTTTCCCGTAATGGTGATTTACTGGGAATGGAGATAGAAACCGTAAGATCTTTTTCTCAGTCCATCCTTCTAAAGACACATGGTAACTTTGTTTTGCAGGAGCAAGCCTGATAAAAATGCAGACCAGATGGCCATAGATGACTATTGTGAGCCATCCTAAGAAACACTTAGTATGTTCTCAGTCTAAGGCCAGTGTTCTGGTATTTCTCCTGCAGAATGGTGAGTGATCTTACCCACTTCATTCCCAACACAAGGGTTAGAATAAAAGTCCTCTACAGATGTCAAATAGTCTACAAGGTGACCACAAGATGGTAAGAAAGATGGAAAGCAAATTCTTACCATGTTGGGAATTGCATCTGTCTGCCTCAAGCGAAATATTCAAATCCACCTCCACTGCATTTTCAAGCCTCATGCATGCCACAAAAAACAAGTAAGATCTGAAAAGCCTGATGGCTTCATTTTTCACTGAGGCCAAGTGCGATCTACTGCAAAGAGGGACTGAGGATTGCCCCACTGCCAGGGTGGGAAAGGCACACTCCCAGCAAGGAAGGGCATCAAACTCGCTCCACACTAATTGGAAGAATCGTCTGCTGCCTGTTTCAGCTGGCCTTGCACCCTCTTCACACACAGGCCAGACACTCCTCGTGGGAAAGCTGGCAAAAGCCCCAGAGAATTACAAAATGATGAATTTTGCTTGGACAAGAGAGAGTGCCAGAGTTAATTATGAACCATTATTTAAATGTATTGGTGAGGAAGACATAACAATTCTCAATACTCAGACTTATTATGAAGCCTGCCAAATTCCTGCTTCTGGGTTCAAAGCTGCACGTAGACCAAGACATTTCTTCGGAAATTGGCATTGATGAAATTTTATGAATAAGCAAAACATCCCATTAGCAAGGGGTCTCTGAACACCCATTAGTCAGAGCAGCAATAAAACCATGGGATGGAGCAACCTACATAGTCACTTCTCACCCTGTCCCAATGACATGGATCGTGAGAAATGCATTTCCAGCCACTGAAAGACTCAAGAATGTTGATAGCTTGGGAATAGGCTGAAATTTTGCCCTGTAAGTGGAGAGACTGGGGAAATGAATTTTCACATTGCCAAGAAATTAAATCAAATTTAATTTCCCATCTTGGGCTTTTTGTATCTTCTCAGCTTCTTGCAAATCAGTCATTATGCCAAGAAAATATCTTAAAAATATCACAACAAACACAAATCCCATACTGCTAAAGCAAATGGTGAGTTAGAAAAAGAAAACATTTTCTCCAGTGTCTAAAAAGCTTTGATGCCAACTAACAGAACATGGGAGAAGTATCATAATAAGAAACTGAGAATTTATTACATGGAGAGTGATGGGATATTGGGACAATATAATATAGGAAAGCTATGAAAACTGCATTAACAGCAAAGCTCCAAGCCACTCCTAACAGCACTAATGAGATGTGCTGATGGGATTGTGGAGAAATATGGGGGGTTTTTTTCATAATATATGATGCATAAGACCAAATGTCTCTCCTCACTGGGCCAAGACAGAGAGAGAGTTTTTCTGTCTGAACAGAGAATGATAGAGAAAGATATGAGAGCAGATTTTGTGAGCCTACTGATTGCCTGGGAAGCCCCAAGGTTCCCCAGTTGCAATAAGAACAAATATTCCCAGTACCTTTGAGGCTCCCCCAAAAAAGCTCAAAATCCTGTTTCCAAAGGTGTCCTGTAACTGCTTCCTAAGAAACTATGTAAGACTAAGGCAAGCAGGCAGTGATGTTCTCCAGAATGTACCCCCTACTTCCAGCAAAGTGCTAGTCTGGGATTTCCTGCAGCAGTGCTGGTGAATGGATCCTTCCCAGCCTTTAACCAATTTTTCTTCTGTGAATCTCTGATGACTTTTTGAACTCTTGCACCACTTCACCATCCACAGTACCACTCAGCAAGTAGTTCCATGGCTTGATTATGCTGAGCTGGCTTCCTTGTGCATGTCTGAAACTGCTTTCTCTAAGTTTTACTTCATGTCTCTTAGTTGTCCCAGAAGAAGAGATATGGGACCTTCTCTTGATCACTCATGATTTTATAGATCTTGATATCTCAGTATCTCTTTCCATCTCCCCTCCCCTGAAACTGTTCTGTCTTTTGCAGCACTCTTTAAACTGCCCTTGGAGACAGGTTCATCTGAGTCCCCGTTCCACTCTCAGGGCCCAAGAACAGTTTCATTTCGTTCCCACACTGCCATAAAAACAGTCTGGTCTTCCAGAGATTCAGATGAGGAAGTTTTGGGGAAATGCTACATATTACCACTGCAATTCACTGGCTGTTCTTCCCTACATCCTCAGTTCTGTAATAGTGCCACATTCCATAGCTTTGTTTTATATTATTTTGGTATTACACATCATACCTCCTGCAAACTTGCCACAGAGATCCCATCTAAATGTTTAGTCTCAGTTTAAGGTTAAGCTTCAATCTGAATATAAGATTTGAAAGTTATAATTCAAGGTGACAGAACATTACTGTTGATGAAAAGTGACAGACAGCAAAATTAGTGGTTTATCCTTACACAACCACAGCTTCTAATATCCCTATCTACTAACAGTGAAGTCTGTTTTCCGCTGCTGTAAAGTTCAAGCAACTCATGCTTAGAGGAAAGAACTCATTTCACAATTTTATCACTGTTGTTATGATACCAGCAGGGGTTTCTTTTAAAGTCTGCTCTGGCAGGAGCATAACTCCCTGCAATTCTCTCCCTGCATTTAAAACAAAACAGCTCGAGCTCTTGTGGTTGCAAAGAAACGTTTGAACTTTAACACAATCTTAAAAGCTCAGGGGAGGCAGCAGATATAAACCCAAACATGATGAGAAATTAAACAACAAATCTGAGGATTTTTCACCAAATCTCATTTTCTGAGCAATTGGATTTAGTGCATGAACCTCCCTGTATATTCTACAGATTATCCATCTGTTTCCTAACATCATGCCTACACGCTCATGCAAGTTTAAAGCAGGTTCCTTGGGTATTCATTTCACCATGAAGTTCAGCTCCGTCTCGTCACTCTTTTTGGCATGAGGGAGGTTGCAGTTACAGGGTTTTTTGGAGGGGTTGTAGCCTCTCCTTCAAGCTCTTGGTGTCTCAGCAATACTATGACCAGTATTGGATTCAGTTAAAGCTACTGCATGTAGTCTACACAAGCCGCAATCACACCATTGATCCAAGGGCCATAGACCTAAATTGAGTTCAGAAGGACTCCTGGTTGGATTTAGCAGCTCAGAGCTTCACTCTGCTGCTTTCCACAGCTCAGAGTACAACTGAAACATCTTTTTCATTCTGCACATCACGCTAAGTTACAAAATAATACTCACATACTCGAAATTCGTGTTCCAATTTGTATCCAACTTCCATGTATTTATGTCTGTTTATATGAAATTGTTGCATATTTTAAGTCTTTACATAAGATGGGAACCTAAAAATGGTAAAAGCTGCTCCAGGAAATTGGTATTCACTTACAGTTTGTTTACACTTGATTCAGAACTTCTTTTCAAAAGCTTCTCTGAATTATTATTAGCAGCTTTTATACAACGCTGAAAACATACAGATCATTTTACACACAATATGAAGAACATTCTCTGTCCTGAAGACTTAATCATGGACTGAGTTAACTTGGAGTCAGATTTCACAATCATCTTCTCAAATTGAGAATATAAATGGCAATGTTTATAAGTATAAATAGAAATGGCAATTGTCCTTACCATGGCAGGAGGTTGGAACTAGATGATGTTTAAGGACCTTTCCAACCCAAACCATTCTATGATTCATTCCATGAATGTGCCCTCATTTGAACAAAATGGCTTAGAAGTCAGCTAAATACATGTTTGGCTGAAACAAGCAGGCATTTATCTGACAATCTTGGCATGTACAAAACTTATTTACAGCAAATGAAAAAAAATGGGGGGTTTGAAGATACAAAGCTTCAAACATTAAAAGTTGTAAAATTGTTCTACAAGTGTTCTAGGCACAATCAGTGGAGGCTCACTAGCTACATTTTGTGCCCATCTCTGGGACCTGATCCTACCCATCCCCCTTAATTAGTTTGTGGCCTTGGCCAACTCTGAGCCTGTCCATACTTCCACGAGCACTGACGTGCTTCCCTCAGCCCTACATTCAAGCTGCTGGTTTCCAATCTTGTCTGAACACATCCCCAAACACTACTGGGAAATCCCCTCACAAGTATCCAGGTAGGTCTCTGAGGAAATATTCCAGCTGTGAGACAGCAAATTATTTATTTTCTATTCTCCTCTTTTTATTTTTTAATACAGACCTTGTTACATTGCTCCCAGATCGCTTCTTTTAGTTGTCTCCCTTTTGTAGCTACACTGAATTGGCAGAAGCCAACTCTGCCTGGCTCCTATTCTCACGCCAGGCTTTTACATTCCATATGTTCCATTAAAAACAAACGTGCTTTTTTTCCCCCCTCACTTTAAACATTGTGTGTTTGAACACACATCAGTGCCATCTCAATGACCAGGCAGCTCAAACTCCAGAAATTGATGAGGAAACCACAGGCTACAACCATCTCTCTCCATCCATTCCCAGAGCCCTGAGCTCACATAGAAGTGTTTCCATGGGATGCCAAGGGGAAATTGGTATCTGGAAAGGGAAGTCTGCTCTACAATTTTACGATTTTTAAGCTTGTCTGGTCCTTCTGAAGGAGAATGTCATATTCATGCAGTTACTGGGTAGAAGAGGATAAGGACAGGAATATTGCTTCCTGAAGACCTTCTGATGTGCCCATCTGGTGGTACAAGAGGAAGAGTTCTCCCATCCATCTTCCAGAAATGTCAGCACTGACACTCCTACAAGTTCCTGCTTTGGTTTAAGTCTCACCATCTCATCACCTGGAAACTCTTAGTAGCTGCACAAGCTGCAGCCAAAGCAGTCCAGGCCTCTGAGTGGGCAGCTATGACTTGTAATCTGAAACTGACAGTTTCTAGTCATTTCCATGAAAGTCTGAAAGTAAAAGAAAGAAATAAAAAAGCCCCAAACCCCCATACACTCATGCCTTAAGAACCAGCCAGAATCCTGAGACGAGCAGTACCCCATTTATCTGGAGAATCTGACAACCACTTCTGACATGTAAAGCTGGACCTTCTAATCTAGCCAATTTGTAAAACTACAGGAATTCATTCCAGTGCTGCATAGCAGGCACGCTCCAGCAGAAAATCAATTCCAATGAGTAAAGGACTGTGGAAAGCACAGAATACTTATTTTAGTATTTGGTGAAGGCTGAGGTGGTTATTAATTTTTGTTTCATCATTATTATCAATATCTTTTCCAAAGCATACATCTAACAATTTCCAGGCAAACAGGGCCTCAGATGATACAGAAATTATCTTCCTCCTTATAGGTTTGGTGGGTTTAGTGCTATTGTGACCCTCTTCAAAACATATCACAGATCCCAATGGATGATGGACTGCAGAGAGAAAAAGACACTTCCAGTGCATTCACAAAACCACACAATCCTAGACACAGAGCCTAACTTAGTGGTTTTCTATGGGATATATCCAAGCATGAAGCCATTCCACTCTCCCACTATTTAGTCAGATTTTGCTGGTTAACACACCACTATTTCTCAAAATTTTACAAGGAAATCTTAGGCTTAATACAGGACAGATCAGCATCACAGATCCCCAAACTCCAGGTCTTGAAGACAACCCAAACCCTGTCAGACTGGATTCTCACCTCAAGCTCACAATGGGAACTGAAGCACTTACTCAAAAGCAGGTGGGGTTTTCTACCTCATTAAATATTTAAACCACATATTGTGGTGGGATGTTTTGTGCGTTGTGCATCCAGAGCAAACAAATGGGAACTCAGTGAAAACACATCCTAAATATTTGCTGGCAGGCTGAGAAGTGCCGCTGTTCATTGATGGGCTCTTAAAAAAAGCACAGCTCTGGGACATTTGACGCATCACTCTGTCAGGAAAAAACTCACACAGGAAGGACTCTGCCTGCAGGGTCGAGCACGGAGTGATGGTGGGAGCAGACCCTGGAGATCACACTGAAGGAAATTCTACAGCCCTTACTGATTATTCAAATTACAGCAGCACTTTGAGGAACTGAGTATCAACCAGAGTGCTTGCTCCCCCAGTTCCCAGTGGGACCAGGATATGGTACAGGAGGAGTCTAATAGACTCCCAGATCTAAAATCAGTTACTGAAATTTTTGAAATCTATTGCCTTTTGAATTGTTAGCAACTGTAAATTTACTCTCCTGGTTTTATCCAAAGCCCCACAGGATCAAGTTTCGGTTACTGTCTTATATGTTATGAAACTTATATGTTCATTATCATACAATGGTCTTTAAAAAAAAATTAAATAAAGAAGCAGTCACAACTTGTGAACAACAACTTAGTACAACCAGAAAGGTATGCTCAGTATCATGAAACAAAAAGAGAATGTCAATAACTAAAAAGAATCTTTTTTATTATTTTTTACATTATTCTGTACTTGGGGGTGGAACAGCAGGATTGAGCCAGAATGCTTTAAACTGTCTATACTGCAGCACATCCCCAGGAGGATTTAAACCCAGCAAATGAGAGCAGAAGCCTTGGTATTCAGGCCAGGAGCTGTCTGGATCAAAGGTTACAGAAGAAATCATAAAGCCAGATAAGCATTTGTATTTTGATATGTAGGACTTCTCCTAGAGCAGGTTCCGCCCAAATTCTCTGCAAAATAACTGCCAGCAGTAATGGTATCTATAAACTGTGCTCACAAGGCAATGATATGGCAGGTTTTTGAGTTCTTCAAAGGGATTAGTGAATTTCACGCTTGCCAGAAAAGTAGTTAAATCTTAATATTCTTCTTTGTTTTGCAACCAAATAATGACTGTTTAATAGTTCTTACTCCTTTATGCTCTGCTTGAGTCCTGGAATATTTTATGCACATGAAATTTGTCCCTGTCTGTGACCCCTGCTACCCCACATAAAGTGCATATTTTAACAGAATATTTAATTATAGGCCAGTAATTCCAGCATACCACAATGAGCTTATTTCACAATACCCATTTGTGTTGCAATTTCGATCAGTTATTTTTCACACATGCTTGGTGACAAGGCTACAGCTCCAAGGACTCCATCAAATACACCTGCCAAGTCACAACAACTGCAAGCAGTGAGAACAACATTAAACATCCTGTTTATAGCACTAAGTGTATATGTTTAATGGAGCCTAAGTGGCAAAGCCTCATGTCTCCCACATCCTTCCCCATAAAGTCAGGTAAGTGTTAAAAGTAGTTTGCTTGTCTGGAAGCGAAACCTGCGTTTTTCTACAGCTGCTTATCTTAAATTCAAGCTTTCAACCTTAAGGGGTAAATAGCGTGAGGATTTAAAAATAAATCTCAGTGAAACACATGGAAGATTTACTACAGACAATTTGAAAATGTAAAAGGGAAAAAACATTCTGACAGAAAATTATTTAGGTCACTGGGATAATTCATTATTATGTGCCCTAGAATTTATAATGCCACTTGCTCACTATAGTATTTATATGTAAGCATTAACAGTTACACCACACATCATGATTCTGACACAGGCACTTCACAAACACTTTTATATCAATAAACATCTTTATATTGAGAGGACATTTTTTCCTGTGATTTTAAGGGCCAGCAATCTTGACTCCTTTTCCCCACAGCATCTCTAGTACTGATGAATGAAACCACAACAGTTTTAAACCACTCTGTAAAATTAGCTGCATAACCCTTCCACAAAGAAAAGGGTAGACACCCTGCAGAGTTTTTAATTCTCCTCATATCTCTCTACCTGCTGGCTACACCAAACATTTTCATTCCTCAGTACTACTTCCATCTTATTCAAAGGTATTGTAAGATCTGAACTGAAAATCCTGCCCTCTGCTTCCCAGTTCCACTGCCAATCAGCTCCACGCACCTCCAGCAAAAAGAGAATTTTGTTCCATAATTTTTTGTATTAACATCCTTGGGATTTTGGAGTCCTTCACACTTCCTAAAATCAGATCCAATGTCAACATTTATACCTTTGGAGACTAAGGAAATTCCTCTGGCCTGATCTACGCTACTCAACTGTTATGCTGAGAGGTTAGAAATCTACTTGAAGCCACAAATTAGGGTGAGAACCCTTCAGGAACTCTAACAATAATTTGAGTTGCTGTTAAAAGAGCATTTTCATGCTGGTAAACTAGCTGCAAAAAAGAAGTTGATCAGAAAAATTAATTACTAAATGCTTTGCAAAACTTTATTACCATTTTCAGCTGTTTTCCAAAGCTCTAGTAATGAACAAAAGATTCTCATCTCCTCCTTCTTCTGCACTTAAACTTGCTAATTATCCCCAGCCCATGAGGCAGCCTCCTAACTAAGAAGTAAACTCTTGGCTGGAAAGGTCACCAGCCAGTAACTACTACTGCACGTTCACTTTCATTATCTGCAACTTTCCATGATGTTTGTCAATGATTCCTTTGCCTTTGGATACTTATTCTTTGCTATTTTGCTAACAATGAGCTACATGTAGGGAAACTTCTCTTTCTCTTAGACTCCTGCAATGCACAGAGGCTGCAAAATCAACGCAGCACTGGGAGCAGCCTGATTCAGTTTCTGCAGTTTCTGAATTAGCAGGAAGCTCATAATGACTTGTGGCTACACATCTACGAGACAGAATTCTATCCTCCAGCTCAACCAGCTTCCTAAACAGACACTAGAACATAAAATGGGCCCTTAGGCTCTTTGTATTCATGTAACAATTTCACTGACCACAGCGGAGTTAGTGCCTGTTTCCATCAGTGCACCGCAGGGAGTTGTACCTTCCAATATCTCCATTGTAAAACACTGAAGACCGTTTTCAGAATAAAATTGTTTCATATATGTATCACAAAATGAATTTCAGTTGAATTATTCCATCTGCTTCAGAAATCTACAGTAAGAAAAATTATTGGCATTATCCCATGCTATTTGTAATCTTCACGGTCATAACACACTGATCATAGAAACTGGCAGAACTGCTATGGAGACTTCTACACTTGGTGAATATTCTGTTTAGAGGGCAGCGTAGTGTAACTGCAAGACAAAACCCGGGCTTTGTGCTAGCCGTGCCACTGACCCATCTGTGTAATTGCCACAGATTGCTGGTTTGTGAAATGGAGATGAGAAAGGGACAACCTCGCACGCGCGCGGCGCCCGCGCCAGCGGCAGAAGGCACACGGCAGCTCAGGAGGTTTCTTCCACTCCATGCTCTTAAAAATCCTTAACTTACATAAAGTTCTTTGAGTTCCTTAAATAATTGAGGGTCTTCCCATAGGGCACATTGCATCAATTCTCTATGGGGTGTAAAGGGGAAGGAAATAATTTTTGGAAATACTAAGAATATAGTCTGACCAACATTCTTACTATTTTAACCTTATCCAGATTTGCCTTGTTCAAAGCAGACCAGTAAAAGATCTATTCTATTGCAGTGGAAAATTGAAGGCATAAAAAATAAGCTGTAACTTAAGTTCTAAAAACAAATCAAACCCCAAATCCAAGATGGATCTATCTATATCTGCAGCCTATCATTAGTCCAAGCACCACTTCCAACTCACTCACAAGCCTTTCCCAAAATCAGTAGCTTCCAGTGAAATTCTACTGCAGTAAGCTGAGCTACACAGAGAGGTTACAAATTAAAGAAAGTGGTAAATACTATCCTTCAGATGCTCTCCTATAAAAGCCAGGCTCATCTTCAGCTTTGGTCGATCCTGTTCCAGAAGCTGCTGCAGTTCACAAGGAAACTTCCATTGCACAGAGCAATGTCACGCTGGAGGATGACACCAAACACGAGAGTACATTCTGTGCAGGGCAAGTAATCTGGACAGAGTGGATGTCAGCACTGGGATATGTGATTAGGCCATGAGAGCAGTTATTTCAAAATTCAGGAGCAAAGGAAAATATCTTGAGATGAAAGTCTTGGCAGGTGGAATAAAATAGATAAATAAAATTGGTTGTGAAATCTCAGTTCATTATTCTTATTAATAGATTAAGTTCTTACGACTGGATTACAAATAAGCATTTTTAAAAGCATGTCTTTGGGGAAAGGGGGGTTATTACTTTTTTTGGAGGAGGAGGATCAAAGGAGGAGGACCAGGATGAGAAACTGCCTGCAAATCTCAGTACAACAGGAAAGAAAGAAAGAAGAAAAGCCTCACACAAAGCCAAGAAACAAATGGATAACTGAAGAGAAAAGAATCCCTCCCTCTTTCATCATCTTCTCCTAGGTTTCAGGCAGAATTTCTCTTAAATTGTAGGCTGGGAGCAGTGAAAAAAGAGATGGGGCATTTGTAATCACAATGGAAGCAACAGAAGATATCAAAACAGCCCTAGGCACAAATGCATTCGCTAGGACAGCAAGCCCCCTGCCTAAGCCTGCTACCACAACTCCCTGCCCTGGCCATAAATTAGTCTTAACCTAACAGGAAGCATCATCATCATGGAAGAGGTAGACCTTGCCTCTGGGAGCCAAACAGCAAAATATGCCCAGAGGTGAGAGGAGAAGAAATTCCAGCAGCAATCTCCAGCAATGCTCTGCTGCCGGAGCCTCCATGCAGGTCTCAGAGCTGGGACTCTCCAGCTCCTTCTGGTCCTGGCATAGATGCTCCACATGGTCCCCAGCAATGGGAGGGACACAGGGATTTTGCAGTGCCTCACAGTGATCTTTTTAATATCATTTATTTAAAGCCTTTCTGAAATCTCCTTTCAAATTATGGCAGACCAAGGGAAGGGTAATTAAAAATAAAAGGAAGTTTTCACCTGTTTCATCAAATTCAAAGGAGAAGGTAAAGGAGCGTGTGAGCCCTGAGGGACCTGTGTTCCCCACCATGGCCGTCAGCTATTTTCATAAGACATGGATCTGTATTTTATGCAGACAGTTTTGTTTAACAGAATAGGCCGAGATGCATCATCTCATTTTCATAAGGGGCCTCAGGGGATAGAGTAAAAACACCCATCCTGAACAAGTAAGAGCATTTAAATATAAAAGTAAGGGGGGAAAAAGAGGTAGAGCAGAATGCAGAACATTCTGTCCAGCTACAGAGACTAATGAACAATGACCCAGGTTCATTTACCATCAGCTAACTGAACTTCCTTAGTGTAAGCAGGGCTTGGGATAAATTGGGACATTTATTTCAGCTGACAGGACCAGAGTAAACAAGTAGATGCTTTTTAATTTCTCCTTTTACTTAGGGGGGCATAAAAAGCCCATAGCAAAGAGACCACATAGAAGATTTAGGTTAGCACAAGAAATTTAACATTGCCATCTGAGCAAAGATTTGCCTTAAGAAATGAAAAGAAGCTTTTTAAGTTCAGAATGGCTCATCCTTAGAGAAAAGGACAACTTTTACTCTTATACACATCCCTGCTCTCTTTTCTGCCTGCATGCTGGTGTCCTGAGCACCCCTTTTTCTTCTCATCACAAAAGTAGCAGTGGTTAAAAATCCTCTTGCATCTTGAGAGGAAAACAAAACAAAACAAACACCACCACCACTAGTTAAACTAAAACTGGAACACTGAGCTGTGTGTGTAAGTTTGGCTCTTCAAATCCCTATCTGGGCACTTAAAAATGGCCTAATTTTAAACACACAACTTCCTTTCATTCCATGTAAATTGTGGAGCTGGATTAGCCATAATATTGACTGCAGCTGCCTGTATCATCCGCCCAAGGAAACTACAGCCCTGATGTTACATCTGAAGCCGCACTTCTAACGCAAAGACAATTAAAGAAGGGGTTAAAAACACCTTAGGTACTTTATTCCTGAGTAAAATAACACCACCCTATCTCGCACAGAAAGGATACACCAAGCAAAACCAGTTATCAGTATGCCATGCATGAGAGTATCTGCTGAGCAGGAACATACAGAAGAGTCTATCCATCATCATTTATGAAAATTAAACAGTGCTGTGACACATATGTAATGTAACCAGGACTTTACACACAGCATCAAGTTGTGCTATCTATAAGAAGTGTTTCCTTTATTGAGGATAACTCCTTGGCTCTCATGAGTTATATCAGTTTTTCATCAAATTTTATCTCACTTTTTATTGCTATTGTTTAAGCCTTTAGGAATCAAAGTTTTTCCAAAACCTTTCCCTAATACAGAAAAAAGCCAGAAGCCTTAGGGGTCTGCTGTATACTCTACTTTCCTTGCAGCTATCTCTGTTGAAGACTTTTTTAATTACAAAATGACTTGTGGAAGGCACAGGAGTGGTTCAGCAAATTACTGCCTAGAGCACAGCATAAAACCCAGTGCCAGCAAGGGGGCACGTTCAGAATTTCAATCTTGAAGGTCAGAAATACCAACTGTAATGAAAGACGGTTCGATTTCAAAGTGCTAAATGACAGCTGTGGTCCAGAGATTTTTTGTCAGATGTGAAGGAAAGCAGAATCCTAAAGAGGAGAAATTGGTGCATGCACATCTGGTAGAACAGCATCCAGTGATTTCCTAGGGCATAATAAGGTATGATAAGGTTTTAAAAGGTAGGCTTCAAAAACGCACCAAAAAAGGTATCAATACATATGAAACTTCCATATAAGCAGTTAAAAAATTCACTGTCTTGTTCTTGGATCCAGTCCATATCCTGGGGACAACTGCAGAATGCCTCACTCAACATCAGTGATCGAGGTCTGAAGAGCTGCACTATAGTGAGAGAAAAATAGGAACTTTGCATAGAGCAATCTTTCACATACATAGATGTAATTTCATTTTTCATATGGAAGGAGGGGGAAGAGCTCTCTCACTTTGGAAGAACCTGAGCCAAAGATATATACTATTATTAAGAGTTATATTAATGCACTTGATTGATCCTGCAGAATTCTAGTCATCACAAGAAATAAGTAAAATAAGAGACAGTGGAGACTCTGGACCTTTACATTATAAGTATATACTGCTTTTCAGACTTTTTTCCTTGATCATTTCAGATCATGACCAGATGTATGAAGAATCTCTGATAAGCGCAAAGCAATTTTTTCAAATTAAAAGTCATTGTTTCATTCTAGATACAACTCAACATACAGTTTGTGTTAGGAAATGCTGCCAAATTTTATCACTTAATTTGAAAAAATTCTCATTTTCCTTAGTGTACAAATTGCTACATTCCAAGCACATCCTACACAGCCTGGCCAAATTAACATATTCTAATAAAGCTTAGCAGATATCATTTTCACTTGTCCTGAAAGCCAATGTGACAAGGATGAACGTTGCCTATGATGTTATTAGAAATATTTAGAAAAGAAGGCACAAAATATGGACATGAATAACTCAGTGGTATAGGACTTGTCTATTTTTGTTCCCCCAAATTATATTCTTAGTCACCATTCTTTAATATCAGAGCCTATTGTCCAACAGATCATGTGTAATTTTGGCCTTTTAATTGCAAGTTCATCTCTTTTGCATTTTCAATCCATACTTGTTGAAGGAGTTCAGCTCCAGTCCTTCCTCACTGGTTTACTCAGTTGCATAATACAACTTTAATAAAGATTACAGTCTGCTGCAAATGGCTTTCTTCTGCCTGGAACTACAGAGAGAACTGAACTAAGGCGGGCAGCATTTCAACAGTAAGTCCAACTAATTCCAGCAAGGCAAACTAAATAATTTTCTGTCCCAATTACTTTGGATAATCTTGAATTTATTCTTATGCCATCTCTCTATGCAGTATTTTGCCATGAACTGGAGACTTGCTAACGCACCCTGACCTGGTTAATTGAAAGCTGAAGCATAATTGATATCAAAACAGATATCAGAGGAAAATGTTAGCCAGTTCACCAGATTTCCCATGCCCAAAAAACTTCAACTGACTCATTAAGAAATTACTTTAAGAAATGAGATATGGAAGAGCAGTGACATCCTAATTAACAGAACAGGAAACACATAATCAGCAGGAGAACTGCTTTGTGTACTGGGTGCACTGTGAGATTTTTCAAGTAAATAAGGCAAATGCTGTGCCCAAACTCCCATTTCCCTGCATTGATGGTGAAGTTTTCTCAATACCACATGCCACTGGGAGTTTAAATAAACCTGCCCAACAGTCAAGTCTTAGTAATCTGCCTATCAAAAACAGATCAGTTTAAAAGATGTTTGAAATCTTAACCTCATCTCTTGAGGTTATATCCGCTTCCTGTCTGTTTCATTTATTTAAAAAAATACTTTTGCTCCATTGCAGAAGAATGTATTTTAACCAGAAATAGGCCAAGACTAAAAGATTTCTTCCAAGTCCTTAACAATTCAGGTGGGGCACCCATCCAAATCTGCTTTGGATGCAAGTCAGATGCAAAACTGGAGAAAAACTGTTCTCTTGTTCCAGTTCAAATATGGACAAAATCTCAAAATCTGTCTTGAGACAATGAACATGTGCCTCAGATGAAACATGATTAAAAATACTGTTCTCCTTCATCTCCTTTTTTAATTCTTTGTAGATGGTCCCACTTTGCCCTCTTGCACCATTTCACCCAGCACTGCTGATGGTCCACGTGACACTGATGCAAAACAATCTCCTCTTCCCAGCTACACACTTGCCACCACTTTCTCCTGTTCCAACCCAGATTTAATACTTTACCAAAATATGGTGTGATCCCTTCCATTTCCAAAGGAGATTCCCACAGATTAATACACATGGATTTATTAATCAACAGATAGAAGGTTTAATGAGAGAAGTTCCTCCCTTTCTGTAACCACACTCCATATTCTCAGGTACAGGAACTACATTGGAATAGTGTTATATCCAAAATCGTTAATTAATGCCTTAATCCACCCGACAGGAAACTAGGAGAGGATTTATTTTCTGCAAAACCCTGCTGTAAGGAAGGCTGATCTACACTTACCACATGTTTAAAATCAGCAGCTTTTTCTCCTTTTTTAACCCTCATTCATTTTCACTTCCACCTCATAAAAATCACTTAGAAAACCCAAAAAATATCAGATTAAGAAAAACAAAGCAAATCTGACTTGCACGGGGTTTCTTACATCATGGCCACCTTCCTCACCCCAGCAGCTGCCTTGGATTCCAAGCAGAGCAGACCACACATGGGCGATGCCAGACACCTCCCTGCTTCCCACAGCGACCGCTTCCAACTCAGCCAAGCCACGTTCCAGGAGTGGAACAGGTAAAGAGGCCCAGACCAAAGTTATCCAAAGTTATTCTTCACCCAAATATATGAGCTGTACACAAAAGCACCTGTGAGCAACTTGTTGTTTGGGTGGGAACTAACCTCTCCTGTAATGTTATAGGGAAAATGGGTAAGTTCAATTCCTTAAAAGCTTAGGAGTTCAGCATAACATATAAGGAACACTTTTTTCAGTACAACAATCTGCTCTTTGGCACTGCCTCAGAATACTTTACTGCCACGTCTTACTTTGAAATGGGAGGATGCCAAGAATGAGATAAGTGCAGACATCCATGACTGGGAAACACAAGTAAAAGGCCTTCCCCAGAGCCAATTACAGCCTTCGACGCAAAAGCACTTAAAAAAAAAAACTTAAACTAAACTAAACAAACAAAGTAGAAGCAACAGTAAGTTTCTCTCTCTGCATTCAAGTAGAAACTCAACATTTATTTCTTTCAATTAAAAGGCTCTCTTTTTTTTCTTAATTAAAAGCTTCGAAATATCCTGCCAAATTGAAATAAAGCATTTGTTTCTTCAGAACATAAGTCTGAATTCTCAAAAAATGCAAATGCCCACATTATCACATTAAGAAGAGATTATTCTTTATCTGCTATTCAATGAATGGAAACCCAGATTACAGCTGAGACTTACATGAGATAAAACTGCTGTAGTGACCGGGTTTGTCTCCTAACAGCTCCATTTGGGTTTTGTTTTCCTTAAATGTCTGATAGCACTTTATCATGTAATTTTATCAGCAGTTTTTTCCACTACTAACTGTTGTAGTCAAGATGACATAAAAATGACAATGTGACTACAGACTTCATTTGAAACGTTTTAGTTTGGCAAATTTCCTTTTGGAAAAGGAAGAGCTAACTTAAGTCAATTAGGGAAAACATGGTATGAATACTTTATAAACCATCAGGGAAAAAAAACAACTGAGCAAAATTAAATAAGTCACAGCAAGTAATTGGCTATTTAGATTCAGCTTCATACACACTTAAACCTATCAAGGATCCCAAACTGACCCATTCTGCCTGATCAGAAAAACCCAGGTTCATGACGCCAGAAGAGCAGGGGAAGGTCCATGTAACAGAATGACAACGCCAAGGTATAAAGTCACTCAAATGAAAAGAGCTCTGAAATCTCTAAAATCGAGCATGGTCACGAGTGAATGTCTTTCAACCAGGCAGTCCAAATGAAACTGAAAATTACCTTCAAATAACAGAAGAAATGTGCTTTAGCTCCTCTTTCTCTTGCCTGACCTGTTCACATTGCCTCATCAAAGAGCTCTGGCAGCTCCAAAGTCCTTGATTCCACTCTTCCTTCTTTGCTAGTACAGTGATGCTCACCACTGCTATTGCAGAGGACAGATATAAATAATTTAAAGATTTTTTTTTTAAAGCATTAAAACAACCCCTAAACAAACCATTTTGAAAGGAGTTAGGGCCAAATTCAGAAGAGGACCGTGAAGCCCAGCACGACTTCACTTCCTCAGGAGCCTATGAAAGAGATCCAACAAAAGCCAACAGTTCAGAAACTCAGCTGTGTGGGGTTACACATTCAAAGGTATTCACCTACCAAAGAGGCAGGTGGGGTCTGCAAAGCCCCAGCCCCAGTGAGTGGGATAGTTAAACACACTGACATTAACTTAATTAAGACCATAGCTCAGGTGAATATGCAAGCTTCCCCAGGTACCACGTATCTTTTTCAGTTCCCTACATAACTCCACAAAAACTTGGAAAATCCACCATAGTCTTTGATATCAGTGGAAGTTTCAAACTTTTACTTTTCTGAAAGGGTTGATTTGGGTCTCAGCTATTTTCTTAGGCTGGCTTCAGCACGACTTCAGGAGATTTTGTGGTTCATGTTCTACAAGATATCAATCAGCAGCATCATAAACATTTTTGGTGATATTAGAAATAAAAGGCAAAGGATCATAGCAGTATTTTTGTGAACATGTGCAAAAGCACTCCAGAAGAAGCTAAGGCAGAGCCCTCACAGCTGCTACAGCATTGGCACAGTGATGGGAAAGGGGCAGGAACCCTGATGAGAGGGAGAATCCAAAAAATGATTGAATCGGTTTTATTCAAAGTTTCCACACAGAGGAGAATTTACCTTTGGCCTAAAACCAGGAACGAAAAACTCTCAGTCCAAAATAAAAGCTTTGGCCAGGGCCACGTACAGCTTGAAAAGGGGGCTTCTTGTGAGAGCTGGAGCACTGTGGTTTGTCTGGCATGTGCTATCACATGTTTTGCATTTTCCTTTCTTAATGACATTATGCTCCCTGTAAGTACTGACAGTAACAGAGATTTACTTATTTTACCCATTTTTCCCATATGTTCTAGAGGTGCACTAGTATCATTTGCCAGTCTATTCCATTTTATAAGTACTTAAGGGATTTTGAATGTATAATAGTCTAAACTATTCAGCCCAAATTCTGTTTCATCAATATTTTATGTTCATTTTCTGTGAGCTCCACAAATAGAGTCAATTGTCTTCTGCAAAAGGTGGTACTTGGACTGATATACAATATAATGTTTCAAGCACAGTGAAATATAATGATATGCACAGACTACTTCAAGAAACCTCACTCTTCCAGTATTTTCCATAAATCTTAACCCAGAAACTGAAAAGATTTTTTTTTTCTAAAGGGAAGAGCAAGATGTATTTGGTAAGGTCTATGTAGAAGATTAAAATATAGGATGTATAAAAAGAAAAACATGAGCCTGATGCCTGATAAAAAGAAAATTATTGTTAAATTCATTTTCTTCTGTTGGCTTTTAATTGTACTGCCCCAAAAAATGGAATAATTCTCAATTTCAAAATTGGTGCAACCACTACATTATAAAATTAAAGTAACACTACAGTCATTTATTGCTGGACTCAGTCGAGCTGACCTCTTTCGAGCACCACAACATTACCACTTTGACTGAATGGGAAAGAGAGGGATGCTTTACTACCTCTTCACGTGGCTCATATCTATGGCCTGGGGAAGATTAAAAGAGGGAGATGAAACAGTCACTGAGGGAGGAGGCTGCACATGCCACAGCTGGACCACTTCCTCTTTATGATCCAAAAATTGTCTCTCCCATACCCCCAACTTTACCCTCTCCTTATGCAGGGAGGCTGAACCAGCACCTTTCAAGGAGCTGCCAGGCAAAAGGAACTTGGGGAACTGCAGCTCCAGCAGCTCAGAGTGACAGTTCCAGCAAGGCAGAAGGCCACAGACACAAATGTTGGGACACTGAAGCCCCAAATTTCCTTCTCTTGGAAGCAGTGGGTGACGCTATATTTAGTTTGGGCCTCAACATGCAGAAAATGAAATCCGACAGCGAATCAAGGAAGGGACAAACTTAGAGCTGTTCATGTAAGAACAACCCTGGAAAATGGTAGCATTCCTTACAAACCAGAGGCAATAATAGGCAATACTGAAACTCAGTAATTCCCTCAGCAACAACAGAACAGAACTTTCCCAGTCTTCCAAAGAGGATTTGAAGATGGCATTTATTGTTTTACACTCCAATGAGCAAAAGATGCAGAAAACTAACAGAGAGAGCAACAAGTGTATTTACACAGCTAGAATTTCAAGAGGAGCAGCTGTATTTTGAAAGGAAGGAAAGGCCGCTTTCTTCTCTGAAACTGGATTTAAGGAACACAGAAAACACCGAGCTTTATTTTATTTGTATTAAAGATTTGGTTGGTTCAGAAGCAAAATAGAAATCCTTTATCTGAAAATTAATGCCTGCAAAGTGACCAGAAGGCTTCCATTCTTTTTCCAAAAAGAGGTGTGTTTTTTATATGAATTATCTCATTTCCTGATTAGCAAACTAAAAGTATGAAATTGTTTTCCCTCTGGCTATATCCCAGCTGGATCAAAGCACTGGCCCAAGAACATACTGTACCAGAGTAGTTATGAAGAAAGTCCACAAGAAATTCAAGCATCTCCTTCTCATCTCTCCTGATAAAGTTATCCCCCCAGAATATAAACATGGGCTCTTCATACACTATACTGACAGATTATTTTCCCAGATAGCTTTACACCTGTTTTTTGTTGCAGTTATTACCTCAGCACAAAGAGCATCTGCCCTGCTTTGGGAGCAGAGTTCATGCCCATTCCTAGACAAATCACTAAAGTTCATTCCACCATCACTTCTCTTCCCAGGTCTCATAGAGAAAGGTTTATTCCATGCCTGGAAAAACCGTCACCTCTAATGAGTACCAGAGGGCCACAGCTCCCACAGGAATTGTGCGTGCCAGACAATCCCCCAGAGGGACACCCTGTAAGGAGCAGTGCATGGGGGAATGCTTCAGCACAGTTCCTAAGAGTTAAACATTACTGTGATACCTATTTTCAGTGAAGACAGAGGAAAGAATCTACACCCACATCTTCTGAATGCACGGAGTCATCAATAAAAGGAGCCTCCTACTCTAAGCCATAAAGTCATAAATCAAGGCAAAACAAACCATTGACCTGTTTTTTCTCTTATGTGGAGATGCACCACTGCAGTGAGGATTTAAGGCCATGAAAAGTCCTGCTGCATAAATCAGGTCTCCCCTATGTAATCATGTGAAGGATAAATCCAAATACACACTGACAGCCAAAACAGGAGAGTGGTACTGTGGTGGGGGACCACGGGCTGGATGCCAGATGCCCACCAAAGCCAGTCCATCACTCCCCTCCTCAGATGGACAGAGGAGATAAAATATAACAAAATACTCTAGGCTGAGATAAGGACAGGGAGAGAGCACTCCCCAGTTACTGCCACGGGCAAAATTTGACTTGGGGAAAATTAATTTAATTTATTACCAATCAAATCACAGTACAATAATGAGAAATAAAACCAAATACTAAAAACACCTTCCACCTCATCCCTCTGTTCTTCCTGAGCTCAACTTCACTCCTGAATTCTCTGCCTTCTTCCCCACAGTGGTGCAGTGGGAGGGGCAATGGGCGCTGTGGTCAGTTCATCACACACTTTCTCTGCTGCTCCTTCCTCCTCAGGGGGAGGACTCCTCACACTCTTGCGCAGCTCCAGTGTGGGATCCTCCTCGGGCTGCAGGTGGATCTCTGCTCCCCCGTGTTCCTCCATGGGCTGCATGGGGACATCCTGTCTCACCGTGGGGAATCTCTGCTCCAGCACCTGGAGCACCTCCTCCCTTTCCTCTGCACTGACCTTGGGGTCGACAGAGCTGCTGCTCTCACATATTCTCACTCTTCCAACCACAGTTGCAAGTTTTTTCCCCCTTCTTCTAGAATATATTATCCCAGAGACACAACCACCATCACTGATGGGCTCAGCCTTGGCCAGCACCAAGTCCTGGAGCCAGCGGCAGTGGGGGACAAGGGGGAATATTTCAGAAGCTGCTCACAGAAGCCACCCCTGTAGTCCCCACACACAGTATCAAAACCTTGCCTTGCAAACCTGATAGAGGTATTCCTCTCTGTTTGGAAAAGTAGAGCTATCCTTTAGAAGGATGTCTGTGTAGATACTACAAAGACTGAGAAGTGATTACAATGTTCCAGAGAGCAGTGTTAATACAGGCTTTGAAAAGAGATCAATAGGTATTTTTGTATTAGTCACATTTTTGGCAGCTTGTCCATATCTGCAAATACATATTTTAGAAGATCAAATCAGCAGCCAACCCATGCTACAGACAGAAAAAGGAAGGCGGTAAAAGCACAAATCATACAATTATACTAGTGCTCCCTCCTAAAGAATGTTTTACAATTATGTCTGCCTAGTCTCATTACTGCTCACTGGAACAGCACCTCTTCTATTTCCTCCAAGTTGACTAGGGTTTTTCTGTTCCCCTTCTTCAGTTCTTTTATTTTGCAAATATTTTGCAAATACACTGTCAGTTGGATTAGGCTGCACTTAACCTGAAAAGAGTTCACCATTCCCTGCGTTTAAAATGAAAAGCAACAGAGAGAGGTCTGGTGTACATCACTGTCCAAAGCCTGTGCGTGTCCAGGGTCAAGAACAACTCTGCTGAACACAGTACAGAGAAGCAGGTGCACCTGACAGACAGCAAAGTCAGACGGCTCAAAAACACACACTGCAGAGAATCAGACACAGAACCCACTGACAAACAGTCCTAGGGGAAAAACTAGACTTTGAGTTAGTTGTTGAACTTGGAGCTGGGAGCAGGAATCTGTGTCCCATTGCCTGAGTTCAGTGAGAACTCAAAGATCTTCCTTATTCTTTGTAAACAAGTAGGAGGTACAAAGAATATCTGACTCCATCACCTTTCCCTAATTTGAGCTATCTGCAAGAACCCAGTTTTGGCAAATCTCACTTGTGTCCAAAGATGCAGCAGTATATGCAAATGCTTTATAGTTTGAAATGTCATATGTCGATGCTGACAAGTTCAAGACATGAGAAGAGGTTGCTATGGAAACACATGCATTATTGCCTGGAATATAAGGCAACATTTTACATTAAGAATTTTTTAAAAAAAAAAACAACCTTCACCAACAAATTATTTGGTTGCCAAATTAGGTTTAGGATGGGGAAAAATTAGTTTGTAATTTGTTCTCAGACAGAAATATTTTTTGTTTAGAAACAATAAAGCTAAACGTAATGAAAGCATTTGCATTATATTTTGGATTATTTCCCTTGTCCCAGAGCAAAAAGTAATTTTATATTGAAAGACTTTCTTTTGAAGCTCATATACAGCAAATCCATCTATATATTCCCATGTGCTGGAGTCTCCATCTAATTTTCTTTTTATAATTAATGAAATCACTTTAATGAATGGTTACATTCTTTGAAGGGTTAAACCTTTAACTCTTCTATAACCTCACTTATCTGTGTACCCACATCGGCCAACAGAACTAATATAGGAGTAGAACTGATCAGAAAAGAGCAGAATTGCATCCTTGGGCAGTCTGGCAGCTCTCAGATGCTTCCTAGGCCCTGTTTTATAACTTGTCTCCGTTGTAAGGTGACACTTGCCCTTCTGGGGTATTGTTGTGCAGTGGCATTTTTCAATGCCAATCTCTTCTGCTTCATTCCTTGCCCTCCCAACAAACACAAGGACAATTTTAAATTTCCCAAACAACAGGTTTATTCTGCAGGCCTGGTGAAAAGCCTGATTCTAAAACACAATTCCTATACACTCATCTACTCAAGGAAAAAAACCCTCTCCACTTAATCTTTCTTACATAAAACATAAAGCCTTTTTTTCCCTTCTGAAAACTTTATATTAGTTATCCACTGGATTTGAAAGAGAAGATTTATAAAAAGGGGACATGGGGTTCTACTTCTGACACTTTATTTTTGGAAGCGCAGAAGAACATTTGAGCTGCTGGGCCTAAGACTGATTCTTTCATCTTTTCCTTTTTTGAGTATTCTAGAAAATTTCAGTCTACTAGAACATTTATTTGTTTGGGAGTTTGGGCCATCAAAGAAGTGACAAATCTACTAATCTACAACTCAACTCAAATTACTCTCCAATCTGCTGCTGCAGCTGACAAGACCTCATGATTTCTCCAAGTAGAAGTCCAAGATACTCTTATAAACACAAAAGATGGGGTCGTGGTATCATCATGGCATGATCAACATTTTTGCTCGATAACTTTAGTAAAAATCTGAATCAAATTGCAGATGTCATTTCTTCATAAATATGTGAGCAGTGAAGGTGGGAAAACCTTGTTCTTGTTAAGTTTAAGAAAGAGGGTGCTAGGAAACCTGATGACAAGTATCTGAAATGGAAAAAACCCTGTGAACTGGCTTGAGAGCACTGTTCTTCAGTAAATGTAGCAGCAGACAAACAATGCCAGCAAGTTGTTTTTAGAAAACATCTCATTTAGGGTTGTGTTGTCAAAGACGCCTAAGGAGAACTGACAGCCAAACACAGATGGGCTCCTCATGTCCTCAAAACCTGAGCTTACATGGTTACAGTTGAATCCCAACACATCCAACTTGTTTAAAATGAGGGGTGTTTTCCAGCCATCCCACTGTCATAGGGAAATTCCCATAAATGCTTTTTGTGAGTGCTGACCTCCTGTCTCAGCAGGGCTGCAGGCTACTGAACTCAAGGGCCACTGCTGCCACCCAGGCAAAGTGGGTCACAGCAAGAGGAACGAGGAACAGCACTTCTGAGTTTTAAATGCCAGATCCTTTTAACATCCATCCAGCAGCCCATATAAATTCATTTATTACTGTATTTTTAAGCTGTCTGTACATGGTTGGGTTTTGGCTAGTTCCAGAACAGCCTTTTTTAATTTTATTTTTTTTAAATGCAACCCATTTTTTATGCAGATGTTCCAGACACATAAGATATTAACTTTTCCTTTACCTTCTACTTTCAACATCAATAACAGTGAAAAGCTGTTTTTCTTTTCTTTGGAATCTAGAAATTTTTTGTTCCTTAAGAATCTAACAAGAATATTCAGGCAAAGTAAGCGCAAGTTATTAGTTCCTGATTTCAATGTTGTTTAAAGCATAATTTTTTCTTCTGTCACATCTTACTTCCAATTTTTTTCTTATTATTACCTTGAATAAAGTAATATTTGTTGAATAAAGTCCATGAAAACTTGTAAATAGGCAGGGTAAATGTAAGGATCTTTAAAAATTCAGTTCTTTTAAAAATCCACAATGTATCTGTGTCAGAAGGACTGAGGCTGAGAAATATGGAAAAGCTCATCTGTAAAGATACTGAGACTTTGGCTGCAGTTCACTCAATTCACAGGGTTCATCACAACAGTATTTGGCTCTCCTCTCTTCTGTTTTCTTCACTACTAATGGATACTTTACTATTTAATTAGTGCAGCATGATCCAACTCCCATCAAAGTCAATAAAACTCTTTTCATTTATGTTAACGGGCTTTGGACCAACTCCTGGTTTAATACCAGAATCAAATAAAACACCCCTAGGAAAAGAACAGATATACCAAGCTTACACTTTAAAATAAAATCTTAAAACCTTCCTAAGGTTTTTACCCGCTTTAAAGTAAATCTCATTATTGAACATCTTATAAAAACAGCTGGACAGCTCTTTTTTTGCCAGTTCGATTAAAGTGTCAGAAGGCATCTAAAGGTGTGCAAAGCTTCGCTGTGAGGAACGTTCCCACGGCAGAAGGTGACGCCTTCCTGAAGCTTTTCCTGGGGCTGCTGTGCTGTGCCAGGACATGAGGGTTCACCCTGGGGGGACAGACCTGGCAACAGAACTGTTCAAAAGGTCCTGCCCCAAACACTTGTTCTTTCTTGGCACCGCCACAGTCGTGCCAACACTGGGTCTGTTGGGCTGCTCTGCAGAAGACTTCACCAATGTGATTCACCCACAAAGGCTGTTTGGCCAAAGACATCCACAGCTGACCGGGCGGCACCAGGACAGCCACAGCTGAGGAGAGTTCTGTTCAGCAGAGCAGTCAGTTCTAGTGCAGCACAGCTGAACCTCTGTAACCACTTTAATCAAACCAGCAGGAGAGAGCACCAGCTATTTTTGTCACACAGAGGAGAGACGAGGCTTTCTGCTCTTAGACTATACCCCAGTCGCTGCAGAAAGTAATGAACCACAAAGCAAGCAAAATGACACTATGTAAACAGGGAGATTAAACCTTCTCCTGATACTTTTGACCCATTTTGGCAATACCAAGCAAGCCACACAAAGCCACCACATCATTTCTTGCGTAGCAGCATGCTTTAATTGACTGGCACATTAAACAGCAAAGTTCTGTGTCAGGTTTGACCACAAAAATCACGTTCAGAAATCACATCCCACTAGTGCTGACTCAGCAACAGAGCCACAGGGTCCATTTTTTTCAATTCTCAAAAGCCCAAACAAAAAACCCAAACTTGTGCTGTTGGTTTCAATGGGTTTTTTTTTCATTTCACACTACTCCAGCCTGGCAATACAGTAGGCTGGGGGACAACTTTCCTTGAAAACAGCTTTGGCAGAATGTTAATAGAGAAAGAAGAAAATTCAGGGTGAGTATGAGAAGTGCTTCAATCCCTTCTGGGCTGGAGCTGTGACCCTTCCCAGGGAATCAATCACAGCAGCTCTGGAGGGGACTGTGCTGCAGCACACCAGGACACGTTGGTGATGTGTGCACGTGTCTCCAGCTCCCTGCTCCCATCTGCCCAGTGCCTCTGGGCAGCCCTGACTCACCTCGTACTGACACATGCACTGGGTTGGGAGGTGCAGGAACCTCCATTTGTTCTCCCATGGAGTCAGATTCCAGCCCTGCCCTGCAAACTTGCACTGAGGATAAATGGGGACATCACTTCTTGCTTCATTCTCCCTTCTAGAGCTACTCATTAAAGGAGAATATTCACTGACCAAGGGTTCTGTTGTGAATTGCCAGGAAATACAGTGTTTTCTGCTCCTTCCTGCTGCATGGGCTACTCCCAAGCTATTCTCACCACCTCAGCACTCCAGTGCCAGTGCTCAGCTTCTTGCCCTGCTGACACTGCTCAGATGTCTCCAACTGCTCTTTCTTTTGGCCTTTTTTCTGACGCATTCCTTCCTCTCCCCCAAATCCCACATGGAGATAGTCACCTCGCTGCTCTGAGCACCACACTTCTCCGCAGGAACCACAGTGCATTTTTCCCCAGTGAAGAAAGTCTTTCCAGATCGTGAAAAGGAGAGCAGAACTGTCCAGCAGCCCAGCAGCAGCCAGTGGGGAGGGAGGTAGACATCCAAATAATCTGTGCAGCTCTGGAATTCAAACCCCTTCACTGTGGTGGAGCGAATTCACCACCTCTTGGCAGCAATTTCAAAGATGGCCATCTGCTCCCCATTCCTTGGCAAAGGAGCAACGGTCCCTGGCTCTGTGAAGGTGAGGAGTGAGAACCTACAGGCTCAACCAACCCCTACAACCAGCTTCGGGGAAGACATCATTACAAGGTGAAAGCTGCCTCCACACAGACTAGAAAACACAAGTATTATGGCTAATCTAGCCAGCGCAGCATGAGATATAGAGGATTAGATTTGACCTGATAGGTCTCTGACGTCAGTGAAAAGTGGTCTTAATATAAACAAATATAAAATGAAAAGAGAAAAAGAACAACACTTTCCCACAGTGGGATAGCTAGAATCTACTGTAGAACTTGCAAGCAGTGATTCAATACTCCAAAATTATATCCTTGGGTTAAAGACTGCATGGAGTTCATTCTGGAAGTGCACCATAAAAGCATTACCTAGGCACAAATATTTCTTAAACCCACAAGTCAAAGCAAACACCTCTTTGAATCACCCAAAAAGAACACAAAATTGCCAGAAGCAGCTAAATCCTTCAAAGACCTAAGTACATCCATCACGGATGAATTTCACGTTAGTAACATCACATTTATTCAACAGTTTTCCTAGTCTTGTCATGATTTCTACAGGCTTGCATAATAACATGAAAATGTCACAAAAATTACATCAGAATGGCAATCCAGAGGCAGGGAGCCACAAGGCCCTCAGTGAGCTATGCTTTGTGCGACAAGAAGCAGCGCCTGGAGCTGTGTCTTTAACCCATCTGCCCATTCAAGACCAAGGACCCTTCAAAGATCTTGGGATTCCTGGTCTCCCTTTCCAATTCAAGTATGTAAACAAATCCTGACTATGTTACTTAGTGAAATCTCATGAAAGCATGTACATATTTGCAGATCTTGTGCGTCCTGCTGCCTCCCAAGAAGGAGTGTGTCTCTTTTCAAACCATGGAAGCCTGTAATCCAGACTGTCAGAGGAGGGCATATCACCACGAGTGTGTGAAAACATCTAATTACATAAGGCCAGGTCCTCAGCTAATGCAAAGTGACAAAGCTCCCTGAAATCCATAGAGACACGATGATGCAGATTAACAGAGGTTTGGCTCATTAAAATTGAATGGACCCAACTTCTAATTTTCCCCTCTAGTGACAGATTGTTGAAATCCTGACCACCAGAACCTCAGAGTGCAATGGGGAGTTGAAAGGAGATAGCATCAGGGAAAGTAAACTCCAGTTTGGCTGAAAGCATATTTATGATCCAGGAGTTTCAATTAGCTGTTGCTGAGTTATCACAAAAGTCTGTTGAACAGATGTGCAATTAGAGTTTTTCCCATGTTGTTCTCTCTCATGATTTGGGTGTTTTTGCTGGGGGAGTTGTATTTGGCATTTGGGTGGGGTTTTTTCACAAGTGATGCTAGTTTTATTGAGGTCAAAGCTAACATCTTAGGCAGAGAAAGCTCATCCTACCACCACGCCTCCAGCAGTGCAGAAGCAAAGAAGGGCAGTCTCAGAAAGCAGGAAAATTCTTCTCCTTTCTGGCCTCATCTTCCTAGGAAGATGGAGACAGAAAAGCTGTCAAAATGAGCCTGCAAATTCAAGGCAGCTGGAATTGCCTCATCCTCCTGGCATGGACTGGAGGGTTTCTCCTGATCCCTCCCCCTTACTTAATGCATCACCTCTTCTGTGGTGGGGATGTGGTGTGAGGCAGAAGGGGAAGAAGGTTTAGCAGAGCTATTTCAGGTTTAGAGGCACACAGTTCTGTCCTGTTCTACCCAGCACAAGAGATATAAACAGCCATGGGAAAAACTGCACTTGACCCTCTTGTCCTCACCTCCCTCCCCACCACCACTGCACCAGGGGACAGAGAACAAGGTGAAAGACAAGGTTATAATGTGGAATACTCCATGGCCTGCTTTTTGTCCCAAATACTCTGTTAATCAGCCTGTCCACACAAAGCCAAACAGAGCCGATGAAACTGAACACATTCACTTCAGCAGCTTTGGAACAGACCCAAAAATCAGCTACTTGCCATGGGACCTCCCTGGCCCTTATGCAAAATGATGCTGGATCCTGACACAAACATTGACAGATATGGGGTTTTTCCTGTGTGATTTTTTGTTTGGATATATGCAAGATTACACTGTACTTTCATAGGTTCAGCATTTTTATTCTGTTTTATAAGATGCGTATGCTTATTGTTGGCCTTAATTTGACTGCAGTAAACTAAACACTTTATTTTCACAGAAATTCATTACACTCTTCTACTGAGGAGTTTAAATTAATACAAAATATCTTGTAATTTGTCTTGTCTTTCTTTGCTTGTCTATCTATTACTTACCCAGACTGATTTTCGTTTCCTTCTTTCAGAGTACTAAATCATTCTTTGATTAATCCCATTTTTACACTTGCTGCTTATGTCAGGCTTAATGCTCTGTGACTTTGCAAACAAATTTAATATTGACAGACACCTCTTGGCACTTATTTGGGAATTAAATATTTTGGTTTACTGATGAATGGTGGATTTGCCATTTTTACAATGAAACCTAAAACTATTAGAAAACTCTGATTTCAAGCTTGGTTATAAATCTGTAATCAATCCAATTTCATCTCTGAAACTTCTTTATCCCTAAGGTCTTTAGTCGTATTGAACAGAAGTGGCATAAAACTTCTGCTTCCGGGTTTTGGGGTGGTTTTTTGTTGTTGTTCCCAATAGGCAAAAGATTGTGACCTTGTGTAGGTTTATGGCATTCTACAGAGAGTGTTTTGAAGTCTGAAAGACATCATTTTATCCAGCTGTTACTTATGTGTACAAAAATTTTTAGACATTTTTACCCTTGCAAGCTTCAAATCCTGTCAGCTTCCAGTATAACTTCTGTCACATGAGAGAGTGTTGGCACGTGAAAGACTCTTGGCCAGCACAGCTGTCTTCATCATCAGGTAGTGATTTATTTCTCAAAGACTGTTTCTTAAATACATTCTGGTTTGCAGAATGCTTCCCTAACAACATGTCTCACATTACATTCCACAGCTCCTCTGATTAGAGAAAGAGAAAAGCCTCTCAATTTTAACACTCTGAAAAATGAAGAAGTATATTCTTCTGCATATGAGTTGGATGAACATGATTTACCCAAAAGCCATGATTTAAAACAAATAAACCCACTATTAAAACAGTAACCACAGCCTGTGCTGCCACCTACCCTTGGTTCATCTCTGCATTTTCTGCAGGCTCTATTTCCAAATCATGGGCTCTGTCCTGGGAACGGGTTTGCCCCGCACATGATGGAATGGCCATGGGCACGAGCCCTGGTACCAGCCTTGGGAGCCCCACACTTTACCATGGGAGAAATGCAAGATGCAGCTGCTTAGGGCACGTACTAGGTGTTAGTTCTGCCTTTTGCATATGGGGGACAGAGCAGAGATATTAGAATCACAGAACCACAGAATCATTTAGGTTGGAAAAGACTTGGAAGATCTTTAAGTCCAACTGTTAACACAGCACTGTGAATCCTACACTAAACCACATCCCCAGGTGGCACATCTGTACTTCCCTGAGCAGCCTGTTCCAAGGCTTGACAGCCCTTTTGGTGAAGGAGTTTGTCCCAATATCTAACCTAAAAATTTAGCAAGTGCTTGGAGTAAAATCTCTGCTTTCCTCTCTTCCTTTCTAAATTCTATCATTTTACTGCATTTGAATTAAAACGTAAATGGTTTATTACTATGCTTAGCTCTTGAAATAGTTTTACTCCCAAGACAGAAAGCCTTTCTTTCCTGTTGGACTTGACGTATTATTTTGACTTTCCCTATTCTATACTCTACAATACTCATTAAATCATGCCAAAAAAGTACATGTTCAGAAAAGTAACTTGAAAGAGAAATCCCTCCCAGAGACCAAATTGCGCAATAGCAGCCCTGAGCCTGCAGTGCCCAGCCTGGGTGCGTGATGTGAGGGTGCTTTCGGATGGGTTTTCCTGAGGGGGTTGATGCACATCCAGAGCTCCACTGGACATGCTGGAAGCTGCTGCTGCAGCCCAGCAGCCCACAGGGCACAGAGGGAGGAGGCAGGTGTGAGAGAGGGACTGCCTACAACCTTGGGAAGCAGGCACAGCAGCAGGCTGAGAGAGCTGCACTTGGGGCTCCTGTGGAAATTTGCTGTATCATTCCCAAATTCAATCCCCCCTGCCATTTCATGGACTGCTTCTTGTCAGTATTGTAAGTGATGTGGTAAAAGAAAAGAGCTGCTGGCCAGCCTGCTAATTAGCCAGCCTGCTCATAAGCCATGCAGGTTCTTCTCCACACATCCACTTCATTATTCCTACAGTCATGGTAAATCAGAAAACACATTAATAAAGGCTTAAAGACTCAGGGCCACATCAAGGTGTGGCTCTGTGGTACCCTAAACCTCAGGTAGATATTCTGGGTTTATATTTTTAAAAAAACAGTTTAAATGTTCACCATATGTCAAGTATTTCCTTCCAGTTTTCTTGCCTCAAAAAAACTGTAGAAATCGTTCACCTTCATTAAAGAGCAATAACAGCAAGCTATAGTCAACACACTTAGTGAAGAGACATAATTTAAATGCATAAATTAGCTGCATCTAGTACACATAAAAGGAGCTCTTCTTATCCACAGATACCAACGATGTCCACTGACTTTCTCATTACAGGATTAGTAGGCTTCACACTTAATTTCAGTGGAAAATAGATTGTAATTTGTCCCCTGAGGTCCACCTGGCTAGAGGTTAAATGCTGGGAAAAAGCAGTCTGACCATATAATGAAATTCAGATGTGGGGCTGCATTTCCCTACTTCTTTTCTTACTAAATGTCTGCCCTTCCCACCCCGTCCTGCCTTCCCCGCCGCTACTCCTGACCACTCCCTCGAGTTCTCCCTGTTGGTCCCAATACCCCAACTCCGCCCATGTACCGCCCCTGTGCCCTGAGACCATTAGTCCGTGTGCTCTCTCCGCCCCCTCCATTATCCCCATATAAAGCCCAGTCCCATGCCTGGTAACTTCGTCTCTGCCTTGGGGTTCTGGCCGGTTGCCGTGTGGCTCTCTGCCTTTGGGACCAGGTGAATAAAGATCCTCTGAGGTCCCCATGCGGGGAGCCTTCTTGCCTCCTTTATCGCCGCTGTGTTGAGGGGCTGACAGCAGCCAGAGCCATGCGGGGCAGCCCGGAAGGGCTCCGGGAAGTGGGACAGCTGCTCTCCCCAAGAAAGCCCTGCAGAGCTCTCTGGGAAGGTCTGCAGCTTGCCATTCCAGCGCAGAAACTACAAACCACAACATTCAAACACAGAGGTGGCAACTACGGAATAATTAAAGGAAATGACAGAAGGAAAGAAGTTAAAGTAGCTGTATTTATAGCTCACCACATCAAAAGAAAAGTGGTAACATTGTACTTTGCAGGTGGCAGAGTCAGAAAGTACCAGGGACACTGGGCAATTCCAACCTCTGCATTCTCCACAGAGAGCTGCATAAGTGAAGAATTAATTATGTCTTTATTTTGAACATAAAGGTCACAAAAGCAGCAATAACAGGGTAAAATATTAATTTTTACATAAACCAATTTAAAAGGAAGAAAAAATATAAACTTGAAGATAACACTAAAAATTTGAGCACAGTTAGGATGCCAAGACCAAAAAGTAACAGCAAGTTGTACAAATGGGACTTCTGTTTCAGCAAGGCAAAGATTTGGAAAACAAACAGATCAGTAGATACAGTTCTACAAGGAGCATGAAGGGGGTAAAAAAAGCCAGTATATAAATTGGTGGCAAGGGCAGGTTCTTCTGTGGGATTAGAGAGGATAAAATGATACTGAAGTTACCATGTTCAGTAAATGAACCTCCCCCACTTGGGGGGCAGCCAGCCCACGGAACCCACACCAGTGCACAAAGTCTCTCAGAAGTACACACAAGACAAAACACACAAGGTGTAAAGAGAAACTCATCTGTACTGTAAAATGACACTTTCAAAACAACATACTTGGGATGATTTTCACTGGCCTGGTGATTTTTGAGACTTCAACAAAGAGAACTGGCATCTCTTGTCTTTTTCTTGAGGGAAATTCTTACTTTAAAATGCTTTCTTTAAACAGAAAACAGTTACTTAGAAGAAAAAGCAGAAACATTAATGCTGAGATTCACACTTACAACTCCAAGAACTCCAGATCTGAAGAAAGTACCAGACATTTTGAGACCTGGGAATAACTCAGAAGATCTATAACAGAAGCTGTGATTTAGATATGAGGAAGCAACTGCTCTTCTGCACTTGAAGAGGATACTCTTCTTTTCAATGTTACAGTTTAATAGAACAGTGCTGAAAATAGCGTGTGAAATGTGGGCCTTTCATTTGCAGACTATTAAAACTGGGAACCCGCTGTGTCAAGACTCTGCAAACAAAGATGAATTTAAAACACACTCAGATAAAGGGGCTAAAGGAACCAGATGTGATGTGTTAGAGAACTTACTGAAACTTTGGAAGAAAGAAAGCAATAAAGGGGCACGGTGATCCAAAAAAGAGGGTGTGCACATCAGAGCAAGCTTGTGCCACCCCCTACAAGACACTCAAGACCTGCTCCCTAGTTCTGTTTTCATCAAACCCAGTATGAGAAATGTCCTAGCATGCCATTAAGTAATGGCATGACCTGCTTACAAAGCAACAGTCACCATAAATAAAAGGTACTCAGAAGTAGGTCGAATGGAACAGTAGTGTGATCTCTGGAGAAAAGGTCCTGCTCCATGCAACAGCTGGAATTCTGGTTGATCCAAAAGAATATTTTTTAACCTTCTGTAGCAAAAAGTAAACATGTAACTAACTTGAAATGTGGTAATGCCTTGCCGTTTGCAGGAGTCTTGAATTCTCAGGGAACACCCTCGCCACACCACGAGGCGGCAGCGAGCTGGCAGGTAAGTGAGCTAATAGCACTTTTTGAGGGACAGACCTCTGGAAGCTCAGGAGGGACAGACTTCTCAAAATAGGTGTTCTGCTTACCCCAGAAATTAATTATGACCTTATCAAAATTAGTTCCTATTTTTGGGTCTTTCAAGATGGAAAGCAGAAGGAGCCACTAGGCACCTTTCCTTGGATGTACAGAAGGAAAATTAGTCCTTGTGCGGTCGAAGAGTACAGTACAGCTGAGACACTACTACAGTGAGGACAATGCAACACAAGGTCAAACAGGACATAAAGAAATACTTATATTTTATCCAAAGGCCTACAACATACCACAAAGATACCGGTTTCAACTGCCCGAGGATACTCTGTCCAGATGGTGTCCACCTGCATGGTGTAGGAAATTACTTGCTCTGCTCTCAGATAAAATGTGGGTGAGATGATCCATGCACAGAAGATGCAAAGAAAATAAAATAGTATTTACTGATGACAGAGTCTGTTTTAAGGACAGCAAAGGATAATTTACTCCAGTCAGAGGCTGAATCATAGTGTTTACACTCTTTGTGTTTCACACCATAACTTTTAAAAGGTAAAGCCTGTGCAATTTACACAGCAGAAGGGACTGTCCAACTGGGCTCTTGTTGGCCAGGAAAATGAACAGCAGAAACCCAGAGAATGGGTTACAAAGCAAAGTCTCTGTCCTGTGAAAACATGGACATGCTGAAGTGTTAGGCATCAAAACAGCTCCATTGCCTTGCCAGGCAACACAGGTCTTCTAAATTATATGTGTAGATGGGGATGTGCAGTCAGGCTCTGATCGTGCAAGAAGTCACATATATGCTTGGCTTACCCATGTGGAAACCCCAGCTGAATTCAAAATGCCCTTGGAAAAGGGTTAATGGTGATCCCACTGATCATCTGCAGAGGAAGGGCTGCTGTTTCCTTAATGAGAATGGCTTTTACATTTTGTTCTATACTGTGTCACAGAAATTATTTGCACTTCTTCTGCCACTGTATTACAGTTCTACTTATCAAAAAAGCAAAAAGCCCACAGTGAGTTTTGCCATTACATTAAAAAATGGGGAAAGAAAAAAAAAACACACAGATGGCGACTTTGGTTTGATTTTGGTTTAATTTAATGAGAAAATGCTCCCAAATGAAAAGATTATATATGCCCAATTATGATCTCCTTAAAATGGATGCAACCCCACCATAATGTAAATGCTAAGAATTTAGCATACAGAAAAGGAATTACTGGAATTATTTGTAGCAGGCATCTGTTTTAACTGTCAGGACCAGACCTGACCAGACTTTGAAGATAATATCATGCTACCTTGAGCTCTGCTTTTTTGCTACATCACAAACCAGTGTAATCCAAAAACCAGATCAAAAAGAAACACGACTAAATTGTAAATCCATATGAAAGCAGGAGATGGATGTCTAAAAGGAAAAATAACACAGTTATATAAGCATGTCTTCCTTCTCCTGGTATAGTCATTGTGAGCAGCTCCTTCACCCTCTTATCCAGGTAAATTACATGTTCCACCTAAGGTGAGTTAGATTCACCTTCAACTCTGTGGGCAGTTCCAAGAAAGCACCTTTGTCAGGACAGTATGTAAGAATATAACCTTAAAATTCACGGACTTCAAAGAGCTCGAGTGCGTGCTCAAAGTGAAGAAGAACTATATTAAACAAGGCTAGACTTCACACGGTGTCTAAATGTCTTTAGGAATGCAGGGAAGATGGCAGGAGGAAGGGGAGAAAGGTGGGCATTTCACATGGGTAGCTGGAATTGCTCTTAGGAAACACCATTGACTGGATCTGAACGTGAGCTTCTACATTTACAATTCAGAAATTTGATTATATGAATACAGCCCTGTAAAATAAAAACGGAGGGGAAAAGTTTTCTTCTCTGATTTAAAACAGCAAAGAAAATACTCATAATATAAATAATACGTAACAAAGTCTTGGGACAACTGACAGATGTGCATTTCTATTGACAGCAGCCAAAGCACCAGCCAGTTCCTGACGATCCATGACAGGTTAGGAAAGGGAAATGGATCAGCACAAGCCCACCCAGGTCAGCCCAGGGCTACAGATACTGTAGCATTGGGCATGAGTGGGAAAAGCACTGCTGATGTCCCATGCATTTCTAGAAGAAATAGCGTCTGGGCAAGCAGCCAGCCAGCCAGCAGGCGGCTCACAAACAGTTTGGGAGGGTTAGCACAAAGCACAGGAAAGCCTGAAATGTTGTAGAGCAAACCCTGCCTGGTTCATCACAAGAAGAAATAAGTCCACTGCACTTGTAAGGTGTCTGTGTCTGGGTAGCCCCAGCCACGGAATGCTTACAGCTCATTAAGAAAACAAACAACCGTAGATGTCTTCAAAATCTCCGTTTCTATATATCTTCTAATAACTTTCCATTTTAATGACAATTCTGTGAAATCTTTGGACAGCTGATCTTTTAACTTTAAAAAAGGAAGAGGATTATACTAATGGAGCCAAACTAGGGCATCATGATGTGTTACTGAAACTGATGTTCCTTCCTTTGCTTTAGTGGGTGCAATCAGATCACATTGATTGTTCATGATGAAGTTGTGATCCTCAGTCTTCTCAGTCTTGTCAGTACATCTGACTCTGCACTGCAGCCTAAGTTAATCATGTGTTCATTATCCACTTCAGATGTGCTGTTGATATTGTGTTTCTCCTGTCTAAGTACACATTCTAGCTCACAAACTACAAATGTCATGAGGAGACTGGGAGGGAGTTTATGCCTCTGAATTTCTACAACCAAATACTGCCTTCCTGTCAACCTGAAGAAGACATTTTTGGCATATCTGCCTCAAGCACTGCAGAAGTATTTATCAAAAATAAGAAATCCAGATGGATAAAGAGTTCTACAAAGGCAGGTTCATCTGCTAAAGTGAAGAAAGGGAGTTCCTATAGCTCCAGGAATAATCTGAAAGGATTAACATAATCTTAACTTTTTGTTGGTTTATAGCATTTTTTTGCAGCCTTCAACCACTTCTCCTTCACAACCCTTGGAGAGGACAGCCAGCTCCCTCATCCTCCTGCTGCATCCACAAGTAATAATCTGGCCAAGGACCAAGAACATACTCAAAGAACAACACCTTCCACCACAGCCTGCAGGCTATGGAGAGCTGACCATGCTTGTTCTGCCCACTCGGTGGAGAATTAGTTTGAATGCTATCAGGCCAACCAAGATGATACCAAGTTGTCCAGAGTGTTTTTATCTTGAGTGGGAAAGCTTTCACAGTACTTTTTTTTTATATATATGGTAAAAATCACATTCATAATTCAGAAAGCTGTTAAAAATCTATTGATTAGCTTCAACTTTGATTCTTCAGCCATGATTTTTAATGACCCACTTCAGCTCTGACAACACACCTAGACTGCGTACTTCAGAAGTTCTCTTCATCTACCTCAGATCTGATTTTTAGGTCAATAAATTTTGTCATTGACTTCTGATGCAGAAAGCCGTGAGTACCCAAACTAATGAGCATTTCCTCAGTCAGGGCAGCAGATCATCATGTATAGTACAGCTCAAAAGTCTCTTCACAGATCTACTATTTTCATGTAAATCCCTTCCAACAACTTCTCATTTGGCAATACCAATTCCACCAGCCAGACTCTTCTCAGACAATAACTGGAAAATAAGACATAGTTGGCAGTACAGTGCAAACCAAAAGGGATGTTCAAAGGAAATAACATCAGAAGTTGGCAAGGTGGCAGATGCATTTGCTGACTTAAACCAGATTCAGTCAAGAAAAGTTTGCAATGTAAAGATCAAAGTAGGGCATTTCAACACCAGTGTTGTTTCAGCCCTGATGGCGGATGCAAAAGATGGAAGACCACGAGAAGCATAGACAGATGTCAAAACATCTTCAAAAGCAAGCACTTCAAAAATTAATACTAGGAATTAAATTAATCAAGTTTATAATGTAAAATTCTAACACTTGTCACTTGACAACTCAGTTGTAAGGGAGCTCCACCATCCCTATCTCCGGAATAACCAAGAAAAGGTGGTGGAAATACTTAGGCCTACTGAAGAAAACTAAGTGTGAAGTAAAAAATGAGCATAGAAAAACAGTTGAGAATAGCCTTATCCATGCCTTTATTCACCTCCAAAATGTCAATAAACCCAAGAAAAGCATACAGCCCAGTGGTCTCTAAGTATGTCTTGCTGGCAACACATTGCTCCCAGGACTCTTCGATACTTCTTGCAAAAACAAGAAATAAAAAGGTAAAGGGAGAGACAGATACATGCAGTAATAACTTCAGTGGTTACTTGCTTATTATTTCTGTCCACGGAGCAGTGGCTTTTGGAGAAACATTAGTATAATTTCTTGGAGTTTGTGAAATTCTATTGATAATCTGTTTTATACTCTCACCCCGCCAGAAAGAAAGCAGCTGAGATGGAGGAAACAGGTAGAGATGGAACATGGTACCCAAGGGACTGGAGTTCAATTTGTTGTTCCAAAACAGATTTACTGCACAATCTCAGGGAAATCTTTACAGCCTAAAGGTATTGAGGCAATGCTTCCTGCAGGAAGGCTTCAGTGACCTGGGCAAAAAATACGTCTCTGCCCTGCAACATCTGCCATGTAGGTACGCCCTGGGGGAAGCAGTAATCCATTTCCAAATGTATTAGCAGAACCATAGAAGTTGTAATTCCATGTGAAAATCATCCAGATTAGAATGTGGCACCTCCCAGCCCGGACCAACTATCCAGTCTTCTAATGAAAACATGAACACTGAAGAAGGCAGGCACACGTGTTGGGCATACAGGTTGAAAACTACAATTCCTTTGGTAGCTTTCTGAATTCCAGTCATTTATAAGTGCCATTGAATTGAGGCCTGGCTTCACTCGTTTGCATTTGAGAAGTTACAAATTGCAAAAAGAGCAGTAATTTATAAAGCCGCTTCATTTATATTTTCACTTCGTTTTATAAACCATTCTCATTCTTTGTCATTTTTACATGCAACATGAGGCCTTGGACCTTCCGAGTATGGGCCTTCATCCGTACTTTGCCTTTAACTTCTGTTCTATTTTATAACTCTTTTTTCTAAATATAAGGAGCCCACACTCAGGCAAACACTGGAAGGAAGCAGGAACCAGCTCCCCCCCTGCCCCTACAGTCAACACCTGTGCTGAGGAGAAGAGCACAAGGCAAGGAGTAGCCATCAACAGGATCTTCCTCCACCTTTCAGCACAGATGAACAAGGAAGAAGAGCTTTGGCTCTGCCCCAGTTCTAGAAGTAAAGAGCAAGTAAATTTTGAGCAAGAGCAAGTAAATCTGCGTTTCACAAAATGATCTGTGCTAGATACAGGGAGAGCACAGAACTTTTGCTTCCCCCCCGAGGCAGAACTGCAGGCTCACACTCTGCTGTCTGAATGGCTCTTCTTGCTCAGTCCTGGTGCTTCTTTTACCCTCAGCCAGCTGTCCACATCAAACAACTGCAACATTAAAACCTGCTTCTCAAAACAGGAATGCACATGGCTAGGAGAAACCACAGGAAAGGAAAGACTAAGGGGAAAAGTATTTGATTCCCTTCCATTCTCAGATAGCCAACATACTATCTCCATACATGTCATCTTCTTGGCACAGCAAACGAACAACTTCCTATGACTAAATAAATAGAAATACAAATGACTCCTACTGGCTCTTTATGCAGCAGCAGAATGTATTACAATTAAGCAATCTCAAAAATACAAACTCTAAAGGCTATAGCAAGGAAATACAGGATGGATAAACTGGTCATTATAAAAAAAATATAGCCCTTTTCTCACTAAACACATTGCTGTGCAGTAATTACTGCTCAAATGACAGTGTATCAGTTTAGGATGTCAGGAACAGTGATAATCTGAGTGCTGAACATGCACACCAGAACAGAAAGCTGCAGCCAGTTTTAAAACACACAGCTTTGACAAATGTAGCACAGGGGGCTCTTTTGCTCATAAACCCAAAATCTTCTGCAACTTTTCATCAATCACTTGATTAGGCAATGAAACTCACCAAGTGAAATACCCAAGAAAACAGACTCTGAATAAATTAAAATTTTCCAGGACAAAACTGTATTTTACCTATCAAATTTGTTTCCAGGATAGTCCAGCCCATTATTTGGGGTTAACTCTTTCTAACATTTACCCTTGCAGGCTGGAAGTGAGAAGTGGAAGAGGATGCTGAGAACTTGCCACTTAACCCTCGGGTTTAGACCATCAGACTCCTCAAGTAACTTTACCACAAATCAACATAAATGCTGGTTTCAGCTGTTCTGTTCCAGAGTAGCTACCTCAGAGCATGTGCTCAAACTTCTAGTGCCACTGTCTGTAAAGCAGCGCCTGGTGCAGCGCAGCTATTCCCACACAAGGGAACATTAGTTAATTTGCATTCACAGTTACCATATGAGGTGTGAGTTTCTGACAGTCCACACATTTTATATTTAAAGACTGCAGGAAATTAATATAATTATCTTTGATATAATAACAAAAGTAACTTACCAGCCCATCGCAATTGCTGATAGCGACTGAAGCATTTGGCAGATCAGTGATATCCCCAACATAGAGGCAATTCCCATAGAGAGGTTCAATATGAGTCTCTTCAGAGTCCTCCTGCCACTCAACTGTTGCTCCAGGGGCCACAAGCCTGGAGTTTGGCCGCAACCTGAAGTGAAACTCTCTTCCAAAAACAGTGACATTGTAAAATATTTGCTCATTTGCTGCTTCATGTTGCAAGTCCTCCACTGCTCTCCTGAAGCGTGCTTTTGGTGGTCCAGACACCAAGTGGGATAGGAACCTGCCCTCTGAATCAGTGCTGGTGGGGATGACAAGGCTGTACTCCTCTATATTCCTCAGGATTGAATCTTTACAGGGAGAAAGCAAGAGAGGACAGAGATACTAGAACTAAACATATCCTGATGCCGCGGGATTTTTATTCCATTATTCATTAGCACAGCAGACACTTACATAAGGCAGATGGACGCTGCACTCTGTGCAGGCACTTGGTTCACCTGCATGAAGTGTGCAGAGTTTGCTCAAACTTGCCTTTTCCTCCCCAGAATACCAGACGGCAGCGTGAGCCTCCCCATCCCACCAGGACCCCGCACTCCCGCCCCTGCAGCGGGATCCCGCTCCCTTTTGCCCATCCAGCCGGGACCCCGCACCCCTGCACACCCAGTCAGTGACCTGGTCGTGGGGGTTCCCGGATGGCCAGCGTTGAAGAGAGGGCATTGATTCACTTCGGGACTGCTCTCAGGGGCAGGGGTAGAGGCTGGGTTTGCAGGTGGCAAGCCTGCCAGACAAAGGCACGTCCCTCAAACTACCCCCGGTGCGGCGGGTTTGAGTCGAGCGGTGATGGGGACGCCACGGGCAGCGATGGGGAGCGGTCTCGGCGGGAACCTCGGGAGTTTTGGACGGAGGCGATAGCCCGGACAGGAGAAGGAGGCAGACGAGCTGCCATGTGTTTCATCCCGCACAGGGAACCCCAGGCACCGCTCCCTCCCCTCCGGGGCTCGCCCGCTCCGCGGGGCAGGCAG